>JAJOZX010008178.1:0-181694 GCA_023014485.1 Bathynomus jamesi | reverse complement strand
TCCCAAAAATAATTTATTACACATTACTTTTCTAAACGCCTTTTTGGGTGACCCTGTATAATGCAAACGTATATGGAACTGAAAGAAGGTTATAAAGTGGAATGATTTCAAGTATTAATATAGGACTAGTTGTAATGCATGGAATATTTTATACAATGTATGAGTGAAGAGGAAGGTAAGGTTCATAGCCTTCAGACTTCCCTCTAAGTAAAAATTAACATTTTTTTTAACTTTCAGCGCCTGACACTTTTGTTCATTCTGAAGAAAAGACATCTTGACATGAAAGTGTTAAGTGACATTTCGACATTTGTCGTCCACTTGTTTCCTTTGTCTCCTACAAGAGAAAAAATTTGTAAAACACTCCAAAAACTGTCCGCTACGTGTACCTCAGATCCAAGCGGAAAAAAAAAAAAGAGACTAACGTACTCTGGCCAAAAAGTGTGTAAAGACTACACTCGTTTGACCGAGGGTACTCTGAGAGTACCCCTGAAAGGTTTTCCTTAATCCCCGTAAGTGTACTCTTCGTATTTTTCACTTGGTTCCAGAGGACATCGCTCGTCAAGAAGATAAGCGTTTTCAGCTATGCTCTATCTATTATATCGACCTACTATATAACGTATATGTACCCTTGAAATACTTTATATATTTAAGTTACGCACCGCGGACAGTTTCTTAGAGTATATACATTAGTAATAATAATGATAATAGACTCCAAAGTTCATTCTGTTAGACTCCGACATTGTTATAAAAGACATTCCTACACGACTGCGACGTCTCCAGTAGAGAATAGTAAGAAATCTCTCAAGTTAAGCGGGAATATCTGATTATTTTCCACTTGGCGCCATATCCATTCCATTTGCGGTCCGAAAGTGTGAATGTTCGAAGTAGGAATTCCAGACTTGATAAAAGGGTTTCCTGATTTGAGGAAAAGTATAAAGAGATCGTGACCTAATGTTAGAAACCGAAGATTAGTTTCTTTCAAAACTTTAACTTAAAGTGGGAAAACGTACAGTGGGAATGGGAATGGATCGATTTGAGAATTGCCTTATTTGAGATTACCATTTTCAAATCTCTCATCCTTGTACGAAGACTGAAATGCGAATGGAAAGAAACGAAAAAAACAAAAAAAAAACATGAAAAATGTAAAAATCCAATTTTTCTGTTTACTCGCAAGCTTGACTTACTATCTTCTTTGTATAATGTTTTTCCTGGCACTGCACGGAAATATATCATTCAGGATCAACCAACCAACCAATCAACCTAACCAACAAAGTGTAAATTTCTTTTGATTTTTATCCATAGTACTGACAATCTTTACACCTTTTTTCAAAGAAATTGTATGGGCATATACAGAAGAATAAAGGAATATTTATTCTTTAAACTGCCTATACCTATTTGCATCCAGAACTGGGCAACACTATATATATGATGCAAACCTACAAGGAAAAAGAAAAAATGGTTCCAAGGCCTTTCGTGTATTCAGCAGTAAACCTCGTCATTCTCTAACAAGGTGTACTGCCGAATACGCGAAAGGCCTTGGAATCATTTTTTCATTTTCGTTGTGAGTTTGCATCATTCATTCATTTCACATGTTTAAGTGTGAAATTCATCCAATATATATATATATATATATATATATATATTATATATATATATATATATATATATATATATATATCCCTTTCAGACCCATTGCTGCGAGCAAAAATGTTTTTGAAAAACTGATATCTGAATTTTGTTTAGTTTAATATCCCATGAAATATTTTGACATTTTTTGTACTGAAAAATGTGGGAATAAAAAGTGTATTTCCTCTCTCCCGAGGAAAAAATGGATGTCCAATTACCATGTAATACAACTCCTGATCTAATATAACCAATCAGGCCTAAGAAATTACCGATGGGGGGGGCAGTTGTGGTTTGTGGCTTTAATGGTAACACATGATACCATCAAGCGCAAATGGGATATATCTATATATACTGTACTAGGATGTCTGCTGCACCTTGCGAAGCAAAAGTCTCCTGGGGCGGGAATGGGAGGGTTGAGTATGTTACTAAAACTTCCCTGTTTTTCCCTTAATGTGTATACTAAATTTAGTGCAGTTCAGGCGTGTATAAAAGAACATAGAACAGACAGACAGACAGACATCATCATCATTATCATCACCATCATTCTGTATAATAATTAAAATACACAATAATTGTGTGAAAGCAATAAAATCGATTAAAATTCCCAATGAAGTACTAAAAGTTAATCTTTTCATCTTTCAGTTTATGAATTTTACCATTTCTTCTCAGAATTTTAATTTATATATATATATATATATATATATATATATATATATATATATATATATATATGTATATGGTGGTGGGGTGACAAGTTTGACCTTTGTCAGAATGAACAATTCGAGCGGAAGCAAAACCAAGGTTACCAAGGTATGTATTTGATCATCGATGCATTTATAGTTAAGTGGAAGTGTGAAGAGTTAAATATCTTTTTACACACAGCACCATTCCACCATAAGCCCATTTCAGAGTATGAGCAACTCGCAGCAGTTAAGTCAAGCAATTAGGGATCAAAGTATTGACGAGACTTTCGTACGTGGTTCATCATCATTGAAAGCAACAACGCTCTATATTAGTCTAGTCAAAAGCCATCTGTATTCAACTGATTGCAATTTTCGTTAGTTTGTATTGCAGACACCCCTAGTTATTATCAGTCTTGGTGTATGATTTTTCAGGAGCAAGATGCCCCGCAAGTTTGTGTTTCCTCCCCAAGTCAGCATAAATTTATCTGCATTATTCACAGTCATACTCGCAACACATTAAGTTTCCTATACACGAACTTGATCAAAAGGCACAAGTATTTGCAATAAATAAATATATATATATATATATATATATATATTCAAATTTAATCGAAGATGCAATATGTTTCCAAATATATACAGAACCAATATATATATATATATATATATATATATATATAATATATATATATATATATATATATATATATATATATATATATATATATTCAAATTTAAATGAAGATGCAATATATTTCCAAATACATACAAAACCAATATATATATATATATATATATATATATATATATATATATATATATATATATATATATATATATATATATATATATATGCATAAATTAAGCATCTTTTCGCTTTCGCTCTGTGAATAATGTTCTAGGATGTTCTTCTTTAGATTATTTTGTTCTTGCGGAACAACCCTTGTAATTGAGCTTGTTCTGGGGACCTACGCCCATTGGTCGACGTGAGGTCAGCTATTGGAGGTCACTCAATTACCTGACACTGGCCCTGGGAGGTCATTTCCATTCGTCTCTAAATGTGATCCTGATTTTTTTGGAGGTTTTTATTTTTTTAAAGTTTCATCTTCGAAGTTTTTAACTTTTGTTATGATAATTGCACAATTTCAATATTTCAAATGCGAAGATTTCGTCATACTCGAAAAATTGTCTTTATCTACATTTCTCTCTCTTTATAGAGTATATATATTTATATATACACGTATAGTTATAAACACATCATATATATATATATATATATATATATATATATAATATATATATATATATATATATATATATATACAGGCGGATTTAGTATAGGCAGAGTAGGCACTTGCCTATAGGGTGGCAAATTTTGAGGGGCGGCAAATTTTGTTGTATTTCAACCTAACTAGGGCAAAGAAAACAAAAAGTACAAGTAAATAAGTTATAAGCCGTAACAAATTAAATGGATTCACGAATAAGTTTTAAAATAAAAAAAGAACAGCAGCCTCTAATAGCAAACTAGCTATATCAAATGGCACAACTATAAACCACTGTGGTGACAATTTTCCTGTCTAGGGGCGGCAAAATGCAAAGCATACTTCTCTCTCTCTCTCTCTCTCTCTCTCTCTCTCTCTCTCTCTCTCTCTCTCTCTCTCTCTCTCTCTCTCTCTATATATATATATATATATATATATATATATATATACACGGTGAACCAAAGTAGGTGGACAGTAGGTTGAATACGGTTTTGTGTTTATTATATTATAATTATGGTGTTCATTATAACTATGGTGTTTGTGTTATATTATATTAAATATTATAGCTAAATTTATTTAAATTTTATTTTGTATTATAGTATACAAAAAAATTAAATATGTATTCTCAAAATAAACGTTATCATTTACTGTCCACCTACATTTGGTTCACCCTATATATATATATAACGGGTGAGCCATAAAAAAGGGGTACATTTTAAAAAGGCTATAAAATCAACATTTGTCACTTAATTTTAATAAAACTTCTACACAATAAAATATATGTATTTATCTATATGCAAACAAGTTTTCAGACTAAAATATCAAATAATTCAAATTCTATCAACATTTAACGAAAGAGTATGATTTTTCTACTTGACATGCAAAAATTATTAAACCTTTTTAATATTTTTTTATAAAAATAATTTTTAACGTAAAATTTACCTGAAATTATTAAAAAAATTGTTCGAAATGCTTTCCTTCCATTTCAATAACTTTTTTTATTCTTGGTTGGAATATGGGAGAACTTAGCAGAGCGAGTCTACAGGACTAGGATAAAAGATGTCGCTCATTTACGCGAGATCATCATTCAAAAATGGGAAGAGCTTCCACAGGAACGAGTAAATCGAACCATAGATGAATTCCGGCCAAGAAGAAAAGTTATTGAAATGGAAGGAAAGCATTTCGAACAATTTTTTTAATAATTTCAGGTAAATTTTACGTTAAAAATTATTTTTATAAAAAAATATTAAAAGGTTTAATAATTTTTGGATGTTAAGTAGAAAAATCATACTCTTTCGTTAAATGTTGATAGAATTTGAATTATTTGATATTTTAGTCTGAAAACTTGTTTGCATATAGATAAATACATATTTTATTGTGTAGAAGTTTTTATTAAAATTAAATGACAAATGTTGATTTTATAGCCTTTTAAAATGTACCTTTTTTTATGGCACACCCGGTTTTTATATAATATATATATATATTATAATATATATATATATATATATATATATATATATATATATATATTACGGTACGGAAAAAGAGAAGCCCTAAAGTGCATGGAATATTATACCCCAAATGGACAGGAAATTCAGAGAAATTCCAGAGCAAAAGATTTAGGGGTTGTAATGACAGATGATGCGAAATTTGAAACACAAAATAAGATAGCAGTAAACAGAGCAAAGAGAATAACGGGTCAGATATTGAGAACCTTTAAACGAAGGGATAGGAATGTAATGATTCCTCTACTGAAAACCCTGATCATACCCAAATTAGAATACTGCTCGGTCCTAACTTCCCCATATAAAAAAGAAGACATTAGACAGCTGGAGGGGATCCAAAGAAGCTTCACAGCCAAGATCAATGGGTGCAAAAGAACTAAATTACTGGGAAAGGTTACGAGAACTAGACCTATATTCACTGGAAAGGAGAAGAGAGAGATACACCATTATTTACACTTGGAAAATAATGGAGAAACTAGTCCCTAATCTTACTCTGAATCCCATAACTCCCCAAACAACGAAGGAAAGTAGAAGCGGTAGACTGTGTCGTATTCCCAAATTGAAGGCGAGACAGGGAACATCCTTAACCTCGAAAGAAAATAGTTTTGTAGTGAGAGGACCAAAACTGTTTAATCAGTTGCCCAAAGACCTAAGAAACACGAAGGGAGTTGCAGTGGAAATCTTCAAAAGAAGACTAGACGCCTGGCTCAGAACAATCCCCGATGAGCCGGGCGTACCTGGCTATGTGCGGTGGAGAGCGCAAGAATCCAACTCACTACTTCACCAGGCAAACTCGAGAGGAGGGGCGACAAGCTTGACCTTCGCGAAATGAGAAATCATCGCGCGGAACCTTTGTAAGGTTGTAAGGTAAGGTATATATTTTACAACCTGCTTAAAGTGACATTCTCGGGACCAAAACAAGAGGTCAGTTTAGTCTGGTGGTCACTTTAGAAAAAATTAATCTTTTTCCGAAGAGAAACTAATAACAAATAACTTACCGACTTTTCTCAATCACGTAACTGAACTCTAAAAGTAATTATTCCACAAATTTTCAAAAATCGCTGCATTTTTGTATTGAAATGCGCTCGTTTTAACTTTCTATTTATTTAACTGTAGAAGAAATTGTCCATAAATAATAGGTATGAGTTATGAAAAGATTAAGTTTAACTGAAATCGTATGGTCTCATTATAAAAAAAATATGTTTTAAAAGGTTAAATTAATTCAGTCATGAACAGAATGCAAATATAAGACTTACACTTCTACAGTTATAGACTTAAGAATTAATAACTCTCTCAAGAGTTTATAAAGTATATAAGAAATATAAATAAAACCCACTCATTCTTGCTACATTATTCACTGATTTTTAGTCACAAATGCCAAGAGAATTTATTCAACGGTGATTATTATTATCCTTCCTATAAAAATGAAATATAGACTATTTCCTCACTAGTTTTTAAATTGCTTCATAAAATTGGAAATCGCGTTAAGTTTAAAAAATACCAATTATTGCTAAAGATTTTTAAATTATACAATATATATAATTTAGTGTTGGACCGGATATCCGCATCCGCATCATGTTTAACATCCGCATCCGCACTTCTGACTGCGGATGTTATGCGGAGATTACCTCTAATAAATTATGCACTTTACAATTAAATTAGCTTATAAAGTAGCTTATAAGGCCCAGTCATGCACATTTCATGTAAAGTATTAATGGGTTTTTGTATGGGTTCTGGGATCTTTTCCGTTTGACTGCCGCCATTGAAACAATTAAACTTTTGTATTTTGTATTTTAACTGAAATGTCTTGATGATACAAAATAAGTTACTTTATTTCCCCTTCAAATTTTGTTTCTTATAAACAATTTTAATTACTTTCAAGATCCATGCTTAATTTTTAAGTTTTAATCGTGTACTCAGAAAAATAAGGGGATCACCTGAAGATCAGGGCCTCCAGCCTTCTTTAGTTAGCTTTATAAGGCTAACTAACAAAAATATCACGACCTAACCTAACCAATCGTCAAGGTCGTACAGTTGACCTAACGATTGGTTAGGTTAGGTCGTGATATTTTCGTTAGTTAGCCTTATAAGGCTAAGTAAAGAAGGCTGGGGGCACTCACCTCTTATGTTTCAATGGCGGCAGTCAAACGGAAAAGATCTGGGTTCTGTCACTGAAGAATAATTGTAAGCTCAATATGTTTATGTACTTACTTTTTCATGAATACAGAATATTACATAACCCCCGTCCCTTTTTTGCCATCTCAATGTCCCGTTTTTGTCTCAAGGAAATATGGTCAGCCTATCTGTAACCCTTATTTAGACGTTTACAGGCAGAATACACTCAAAACTTGAAAGTTCAGTATCACAGAGAGAAGAAATTTTTGAAAATCTACTTATAAATCTACTTTTATTTGTATTTGTAGTAAAACAGAACAGAACAGAACAAAAAAAAGGATATGTACACATGCATTATTACATATCAACTGCTACATATAGTTCACTTTCTTCGAAGTGAGTTTTCTTGATTTGCGTCTATACTCAGTAGAGCCTTCCCGTTTTAGCATCCAGCAAAAGTCACCAAGCATGCAAGGGTCCAATCGCCCTTGGTAGTTTTTTTCCATCATTGCAATGTCCTGATGAAACCGCTCTCCGTGTTCATCTGACACTGAGCCAAGGTTATCTGGAAAGAAGTCCAGATGGCTGTGCAAAAAATGGATCTTCAGAGACATTCTAGCCCCAAGTTGTTGGTATGCATCCAGCAGCTCGGTGACCATTGCTTCATAGTGAGGGGGCTTTGTTGAGCCTAAGAAGTTGTCAAAGATTCTTAAAAGAATTCCAGGCTCTTAGTTCCTTTGCTTTGAGAGTGCTCAAAAACTGTTCATCCTTTAAAAGCACTCTTATTTGGGGACCAATAAAAACACCTTTCATCTTCGCATCACTAATGCTAGGAAATTTTGAATGCAGCTTCGTCTGTGTCAAGCACTTTGACAAAGTTCTTTATCAACCCTAGTTTAATATGCAGAGGGGCAAAATAATCCTTTCTTGATCAACTAATGGCTCATACTTCATAATGTTGTCCTGGCACAAAGGCTTCACGTGGTGGCCAGTCCTTCTTTACATAATGCTGCTGTGTTGCTCTACTGTCCCATAAACACAGAAAACACATGTACTTCGTAAAGCCACCCCGCATTCCCCGGAGAAGTCCTACCACTTTTGGGTCTCCACAAATCTTCCACTTATATTGATCATACTTGATTGCATTTAGAAGTATTACCATGTTCTCATATGACTCCTTGAGATGAACTGAGTGTCCAATCGGAATGTTTGGGTGAACGTTCCCATTGTGTAACAAAACAGCTTTAAGACTCCGCTTACTAGAGTCAATGAACAGACGCCACTCGTCTAGAACATGTTCTATTTTAAAATACGAGAATAAACTTTCCAAATCTGAGCAGTAACATAGCTGATTTACAGTTTGAAAGTAGCATGATATGTCGGAGCTTCTCTTGCGAAAAGAAGTAATGCGCACATCACCCTGAACTAAGTTCCACTCCTTAAGTCTCGAAGCTAAAAGTTCAGCCTTGCCCTTTGAAAGATATAAGTCCCTAACCAAGTCATTCAAGTCTTGCTGAGTTATGAAATGTGGTTCAGAAGAAGATTCTGGACAGTACTCTGCATCAGAAGATTCATTTGCTTGTTCTGACAATGCTTCCTCTTCAGATGATGTTGGCAGAAGATTCTTATCTGCTGGTGGTATTGGAATCGAAAGCTCATCACTATGAGGAACAGGTTTGATGGCAGAGGCTACCGTAGGATAGTCAATTTTATTCCTAGTTTTTGATGTAAGGCCAGCTACTTTGCTCTGACAGAAATAGCAATCGTCAACATGGTTCTTTTGCTCACGCCAAACCATAGATACTGCGAATCCCATACCTTTCCTTCTACCATTGAACCAGTCACGTAAATTCATTGCACAGTTACTACAGCAAACATGTGGGGCCCATCTTTTGTCTTGGTCACCAATATGACAGCCGAAGTAGTGATAATACGCTGTTCTTATCAGAGGGTCATATTCCTGCGCTGTGAAATTGGAGTAAATAGACCACAGATGTAACAAAATAAATCTGGACTGTTCACGCAACCCCTTGAAGCGCACATCATAAATCTAAAAAGTACCGTATAAAACATCATATTCTGACAAAACCTGACCGAACGTGCAAAAATGAAGTTAATTTTCGAAATCAGCACCCTATAATTCGTATAAAACAGTATGTTTTTACCGGGAAGCAAAACTGTTCGTAGGTTGTGTTATTAATGAACAAACAAATATATAAACCTCAAAATATAAATACCTGGTAACACAGAAAATTGAGTGAAACTTGTTTCATTGAATTTTCTGTGGCTGAAACTCTTGAGAAAGTTATTATTTTTATCATAATGAAAACATCAATATTAATTTTAATTCTTATGCATTGCCTGCCATAATAGTAATATCACGAAATTTGAAAAATTATGTCATATATTCATAATTCTATATTATATTGATAGATTAACTAAATATCCGCATCCGCATCCGCGGATACTGAAATTAAAGATCCGCATCCGCAGATGTTGAAAAACTGACATCCGGTCCACCACTAATATATATATATATATATATATATATATATATATATATATATATATATATATATATATATACATAGAGAGTGTATATATATATATATATATAATATATATATATATATATATATATATATATACATAATATATATATATATATATATATATATAATAAGCAAACAACCACAGAGAAAAGGAAAAAGACACGAAATCCGAGCGCTTTCGTGATATATTCACATCTTCAAGGAACAACAAGTAATATTACTTGTTGTTCCTTGAAGCTGTGAATATATCACGAAAGCGCTCGGATTTCGTGTTTCTTTTTCCTTTTCCCTGTGGTTGTTTGCTTATTAATAAGATCACGTGTTATTCTGTGATTTTACTGCATATATATTAGGGTGATGCACAAATCATGACCATCGTGGATTTTTAGGGATACCCCCTCATTTGTTCCAATTTGTCACAAAAACACCCTGTGAGAAATTCCAGGTCAAACAAATAACATTCAGAGGTCGCGCCCGCCAATTGAAAATTTGAAAATTACAAAAAATTAGAGTAAAATCAAATTTTTTGAATTTGTTCTTATTTTTGTTGCAGGTTTGTTGCAGGTTGCAGGTTTTGTGCAGGTTTGCTGCAGGCAGAGTGGTAGGTGATGCGTATATGAGCAAATAGCGTTCAAGGAAATCGGTATCGCAGTGTGCTTGTGGCAGTGTCCAGGAGAGGTGCTATATCAGTGAGTCTCTCCGCCTCAATTTCTCTTCTATTTCCTCTATCTTAATTGTGACAAAAATGAGATCAAGAAGCTCAACAGATATCTGGCTGATCGGTCAACAAATAGATAAATTGAATCAAAGTAAGCTTCCATCAAAGAAAGAAGTAATTTCCTTATTCATGAATTATAAACATATCAAGAATGAAACTGTCAGAGAAGCATTAACTTCAACCGTTAATGATGTATTGGAAGTGTGGCAGAGAGCAGGAATACCAACAACCCAGAAATGTAATGTTGTGAAGAAATTAAATAAACTGTATGATGAGTGGCAAGGGCTGAAGAAGAGCAAAGGAAAAAAATCGAAGTTTTCAATAGAGAAAGAGAATACATGGAAAGAAAAATTGGATGGACTCTTTGATATTGCGCATGCAAATGCTAACGAGTTAATAACTATTGAGGAAGATAGAGAGTTTCTACGGCTACAAAGGGAAGGTCGAAAGGGTAAAATGATGGCAGTTGATAAGGATGAAGAAAAAACGTCGAAAGGAAGCTGCGAAGAGACATGAAAAAATGGATAAGAAAAGGTTACATGAATCAAGTGCATTTGATGAAACAGTTGTTCTTGCAAGCAGCAGCAGTTCCTGCAGTGATTCACCTGCATCTACGGAAGAAGAAGTAGATCTGGAAGTGCCCTCAACATCCAAAAGAGGCCTTCCAAGAAAAAAATTCAAGATTATGAATGAAAATCTGCTTTCCTCATTGGATGTTGCTAAGATCAGCGACCGATCAGCCTCTTTAATAATTATTCCAACGATCGCAAATGTTGGAAAAGATCCAGAGAATTACAATGTTAGCTACTCATCGATTCGCAGGGCAAGACAGAAATCAAGAAAGAAGTTCAGTGAAAACTTGAAAGAAGAATTTCAAGCTGACAAACCCTTGATTGTTCATTGGGATGGCAAACTCCTCGAAGACATTACCGGGAATGAGGTTGTTGATCGGTTGCCAGTCCTAATCTCTGGCAGTGGAGAAGATCAACTGCTTGGAGTGCCAAATATAGATCATGGCACAGGAAAGGATACTGCAAATGCAGTACATCAGGCGATCATTGATTGGAATCTAATAGATAAGGTAAAAGGCATGTGTTTCGATACAACTGCATCGAACACAGGTCGTAAAAACGGAGCTTGTGTCCTAATTGAACAGAAAATGGAGAAAGATTTGTTGTGGTGTCCTTGTCGACACCATATCCTTGAAATCATGTTGGAAGCAGTGGTATCCCCTGCATTACAGGCTTCATCAGGCCCTGACATTCAGTTATTCAAAAGATTCAAAACAAACTGGAATAAGATTAATCTAACTTCATACGATAAATTAGAAAATTATCCACAAAAGGAAAAAGAGGAAATCATCAACTTTGCAGCAAGAAAAATCAATGAAGATCAACCTCGCGACGATTACAGAGAGTTATTGGAACTGACAATCATCTTGCTTGGCGGTACTCCAACGACTGGAATAAAATTCAGGAAGCCTGGGGCTTATCATAGAGCCCGTTGAAAATAACAGCAATAGAAGAAAGAAATCTAAAAGAAATTTGTTGGTTTTCTGTTTCAATTTATATTAAGCATTGGTTTTCAGCACCCTGCGCAGCAAGTGCTCCACGAAATGATCTGAGTCTTCTCAAGAATCTTCACAGCTACAAAAGCACAAATGAACAACTAGCAAATGCTGCTTTAGAAAAATTCAAGAATCATTTGTGGTATCTCTCAGAAGAGTTGATCGCATTGGCTTTCTTTGATGATAAAATCAGCTTTGACACCAAAAGAAAAATGAAGGAGGCTCTTACAAAATCTTCGGAGCCAGATCCTCCAAAGAAGACACAAATAGACATCAAAACTATTGACAATAAGCAGCTTGAAGATTTTGTAACTGCTAACACAAAGTCCTTCTTCAGTATACTCGGATTGTCTTCAACGTTCTTGAGCAAACCAGTAGAAGATTGGCTTCTCGATGAGAGTTATTGGGTTGCAAAGAACGTAGTGAATCACATGAAAGTTGTTAATGATATTGCTGAAAGAGGAGTGAAATTGATTGAAGATTATAACAAATTAATTACCAATGATGAACAACAGAAGCAATATCTACTGCAAGTTGTATCAAATTATCGGAAGAAGCTTCCGGACAAAACTAAAAAAACTCTCGTATCTTTGACGCAACAGTAAAATTTACGAGTATATCCATTCTATGTATCTATTGTAAATATCTATTGTATTGTATCTGTTTTATGAACAAATGGAAAAGAGGAAGGTGGTATGATAGGCCTCGTGGGGAACTTCCACTCAAAAAAAAAAGTAACGTGACGCTTGCTGTACCTCCTGGGTGTCATGGAAATCAGCAAATTTTCAAATGGCGGGCGCGACCTCCAAATATTCGAATTTTGACCCGAAATTTCCCCAGGATCATTTTTCCACCAAATTAAACCAAATGAGAGGGTATCTCAAAAATTTGAAACAAAAACATTTTACTCCCCCACTTTTGCATCACCCTAATATATATATATATATATATATATATACACCTCTTACTTATGAACTGCGTATTTCGTTTACTAGGGCGATAGATAGGGGTATGAGGGATAATCCTTTTCGCACACGACCAGTATATAAACAGGCCGACCTATAATGTGATTCATCAGTCGAAAATCATCATTGTAACAAGTGTCCATAATTCGTTTGTTCTAAATCGATATGTCGAACTCACCAAACTTTATTTCCGATGAGTTATTAACGTAAATAACGTATTTTTCCCTTTTTATCAATGAAAGTTAGCTCTTTCTAAAATTATTATATATTATTTACATTCGTAATATAAATTTATTTAATATTTTCCATTCAGTGCAGAGCCTGGGCTCAGTTTCTTGATGCTGTTGAAAATAGTTATCTTCGATTTAGATATCCTTGAGGAAGCAAACATAATTATTGTCGATATTTTGTGCTCAGCTGATCTAACACCCAATATGATGAACCAAAGGAGCATGGAAGTTTTTTACATTTGTTTAAATATCTGTGATTATTTATTTATCATACTTTGTAAACAACACAGTCAGCGATGCTCTTTTTTATTTATTTATTTTTTTCAATTCGTTGTAGAGCACGTTTTCATTTTCTGGGAGCTGTTGAAAGGGGTCATCTTTTATGAAATTTTAAGCAAGGAAGGTAATAAAATTTTTACTGACCTTCTGTAAGTAAATTTTTTGTTATTTACATTTTTCTATGGCAGGAGGGACTTGTTCCTGGATGGACTTCATCTTAATGACGTTGGAGCTGCGCGTTTAGGAAGACTATTTCATAAGGCTGCCGTAACTCGAACGGTCCCAGCGTAAATTCCACAAATTTCCGCTGCGCTCGCGAAGGTGTCGCAATTACAAACAATTTGAAGGTTCTATCCTTAAATGCTCGTAGCTTACGAAATAAAACAAACGAATTTTCTTCTTTAATTGCTTGTAAAGACTATGATTTAATTGCGATAAATGAATCGTGGCTTAGCACTGAAACACGTGACTTTGTAGGGGAGTATCAAATTAGAGGTTATAGACTTTTTGTTAAAACAGAATAGGTAGGCGAAGAGGTGGTGTTATGTTGTATATCAAAGATAATATTGCGAACGTTATAGAAGTAAAGCACACAATTCCAGAACCAATAGATTCGACTATCGCAGAACTTAAATTGAACGATTTCAAACTTGTTGTTGCGGTTATATATAGACCCCCTAATCAAACAGCTGATACGGACGAAGCGTTATATCGTGAACTAAAGAGAATAATCGGTAGTGAGCAGGCTTTAGTTATGGGTGAGTTTAATTGCGCCAACGTGAATTACGATACAATGCAGGGAAACGCGGAAGGTAATCGTTTAGTTAATTTTCTCGAGGATAACTTTCTTATTCAAAAGGTTGGGGAACCTACGAGGTTGGACAGTATTTTAGATTTAGTAATGACTACGGATGATAGGCTAATTAGTAATTACTGATCTTCAAGTAATAGAACCGTTAAGCAATAGCGATCACAATATGGTAGAGTTTGTCCTCTCAGTAAGTCACTCGAAACCAGCTAACTCGACTAAAATTCCTAACTTCCAGCGCGCAGACTTTTGTAAATTTCGAAATAAATTGTCACACGTCAATTGGGAAAACGTAATGGGGAACTCCAACACAAAACTAATGTGGGAATCTTTTGAAACAGTATTTAGGACTATAAATGAGGATATGAAAATAAAAACCCACTCTAATAGACAGAGTTTATTTCCACGACAGTTTCGACGCCCACTGGCATCCGAGGAGGATGCCAGTGGGCGTCGAAACTGTCGTGGAAATAAACTCTGTCTTTTAGAGTGGGTTTTTATTTTCATATTTTGACCTTCACGTAGAAGCCCTTGTGGTTTACTTCTAGAGTAGGAGACATTATAAAGAGCAGAGATAGGGCTTATAGGCTACATAAGTGCGATAAAGACAATTTGTGGTTATCTACAGATCTACAGAAGCTAAGGCTAACAAAGACCCTAAGATTATGAAACAACTACATATCTCTAAGGCGTGAAGCGAAAAGTGTAATAAAAAAGTCCAAGCGCGAATTTGAAATCTCCATAGCTCGTGACGGTAAAGAAAACCCCAAGCGATTCTTTCAATACGCTAACAATAGAAATCCAGTAAAAAGTGTCTTGGGGCCGTTGAAAAATGCTAACGGAGATCTAGTTTCTGAAAACAAGGAAATGGCTACCTTGCTAAACGAATTCTTTACGTCAGTTTTTACTATAGAAGATGTAACGAATATCCCTACGGTGATAGACATAATACCCTTTGATAATGGTAATATTTTGGATAATATTGTGGTTAGTGAAGGGGAGGTAATGCGCTGTATTGATAAAATGAAAACGCGTAAATCACCGGGGCCGGATTCCATATATCCCATACAACTAAAAGAATTTAAAGATAGCGTTGTTGTGCTGCTAACAAAGGTTTTTAATGCGTCTATTTCTGAGGGGTGCGTACCAGATAATTTCAAGTTAGCAAACGTAACACCTATCTTCAAGAAAGGCGATAAAGGTGCGGCGGGAAATTATAGGCCAATCAGTTTAACGTCTGTTGTAGGTAAGCTACTGGAATCAATAATTAGGGATCGTATAGTCGAACACTTGGTAGTTGGTAGTCATGGATGTGATGTTGAAAAGAGGAAGAAAGACCCGAGGAACAACAGTGAGGAGAATTAGGTGGTACAAACTGGAGAGGAGGGGAAGAAACGGGAATTTAGAGAGAGAGTGTTGAGTGAAATCCATGTTGATGAACAGAATGTACAGGATTGGTGGGTACATAATGCGAATGTCATGAGAACGGCAGGTAGAGACATATTGGGGGAAACATCAAGTAAAGTGTGAGAAGATAAGGAAGGATGGTGGTGGAGTGATGAGATCCAAAGAGCACTACGAAGTAAGAGAAAAACTAAGAAGTTATGGGAAGAATCGAGGAGTGAAGAGTGTAAGGTGGTATATAAAGAAGCAAAGAAACAGGCAAAGAGAGCAGTGGCGAGAGCAAAGGCGGAGGCATATCGGCAGATGTATGAGGATTTAGAGGATCGTGAAGGACAAAGAAGATATACAGATTGGCTAAGAGCAGAAATAGAACGACAAAAGACTTTACACAGGTAAAACAAATTAAGGGAAGGGAGGGGGCGGTGCTGCAAAGAGATGAAGAGATAAAGGATAGATGCAAGGAATATTTTGAGGAATTATTAAATAAAGAAAACCCAAGATCTTTCTATGAGGATGGATTACCAAATGTAGCTATGACAGAACAAGTGGGGAGGATGGAAGTGAGTCGTGCTCTGAATAGGATGAAAAATAACAAAGCGACTGGCCCAGACGAGATACCAGCCGAGGCATGGAAGGCACTGGGAGATGAGGGGGTGGATCTGGTGTGGGATCTAATGCAGAAGTTGTTTGACCAGGAGGTGATTCCGGATGAGTGGCGGACCAGCATCATAGTGCCTATATTCAAAGAGAAGGGAGATGTACAAGATTGCACGAATTATAGAGGGATCAAGCTAATATCACATACAATGAAGATATGGGAGCGAATAGTGGAGAGTAGGTTGAGAGACGAAGCGGAAGTGTCAGTGGAACAGTTTGGATTTATGCCGGGAAGGAGAACGACAGATGCAGTTTTTGCATTGAAACAGTTGGCAGAGAGGTACAGAGAGGGGCAGAAGGCGTTGCACATGGTTTTTATTGACTTGGAGAAGGTATATGATAGGATACCACGGCAGGAAGTTTGGAGATGCTTAAGGGAAAAGATGGTACCGGAGAAGTATGTTAAACTGATCAAGGGGATGTACAGGGGAGTAACAACTAAGGTGAGGAGTAGCGTGGGTGTGTCAGAGAGTTTTGGGGTGGAAGTTGGTCTGCACCAAGGATCAGCTTTGAGTCCCTTCCTTTTCAATGTGGTATTCGATGTGTTGACGGACAGGATTAGAGGGGAGGCGCCGTGGTGCATGATGTATGCAGACGATGTTGTGTTGAGTGGGGAGACGAAAGAGGAGGTGGAGCAGCAGTTGGAAAATTGGAGAGAGGCGTTGGAAAGTAGGGGGATGAGAATTAGCCGAAAGAAGACCGAATATATGGATGTGATGTGCAGCAGGACCGAGGAGGGGAAGTGACATTGAGTGGAGAGCGTGTTAAGACGGTGGAGTATTTTAAATACTTGGGGTCAACAGTGGATGCAGAGGGGGGAGCAGAGAGAGAGATAAACTGTAGAATACAGTCGGGGTGGAAGAACTGGAGAGACGTATCAGGGGTGCTCTGTGATAAGAGGGTCACAGTGAAACTGAAGGGAAAGGTATTCAAAACAGTGGTGAGGCCGGCAATGTTGTATGGAATGGAGACTGTGCCAATGAAGAAGAGCAATGAAAGAAAAATCGATGTGGCTGAAATGAAGATGTTGAGATGGATGTGTGGAGTGACGAGGAGGGATAGGGTCAGAAATGAGCATATAAGAGGAACAGTGAAGATGGCGGAAGCATCTAAGAAGGTGCAGGAGGCCAGGCTGAGGTGGTATGGACACGTCAGGAGAAGAGAGGAGGAGTATGTGGGGCGCAGAGTGCTGGAGATGGAGTTGCCGGGACGGAGAAGAAGAGGAAGACCGAAGACGAGATGGAGGGACTGTGTGGTGGCGGACATCAGGGAGAAGGACTTGGAGGAGGACGTGGTATACGACAGAGGAGAGTGGAGAAGACGAACCAAAAACAGCGACCCCATGTAAAGATGGGATAATAAGCTGCGGAAGAAGAAGAAGATAGTCGAACACTTAGAATTGCATAACTTAGTTAGAAATACGCAGCATGGTTTTAGGCGAAACAAATCTTGCTTAACTAATCTTTTAGATTTTTTTCAAAGCGTGGTTGACGTTTACGATAGTCATCGGGCGGTTGATGTAGTGTATTTAGATTTTCAAAAAGCGTTTGACACCGTACCGCACAAAAGACTCATTGAGAAAACTATGGCTCATGGAATCAGGGGTGTAGTAATAAATTGGATAGAAGAGTGGTTGCGAGGTAGGAAACAGAGGGTGGTCGTTGATGGAGCGGAGTCGTGTTGGGCTAATGTAGCGAGTGGCGTTCCTCAGGGTTCTGTATTGGGACCCTTGCTTTTTCTTATATATATATTAACGATTTAGATGTCGGCCTAGTCAGTACAGTTTCAAAATTTGCGGATGACACGAAGCTGGGTGGTAGGGCGATTAATGGAGCGGAGTCGTGTTGGGCTAATGTAGCGAGTGGCGTTCCTCAGGGTTCTGTATTGGGACCCTTGCTTTTTCTTATATATATATTAACGATTTAGATGTCGGCCTAGTCAGTACAGTTTCAAAATTTGCGGATGACACGAAGCTGGGTGGTAGGGCGATTAATGATGAAGATAGAGGCAAAATCCAGAATGATCTGAATAAAATCGTTGATTGGTCAGTCATATGGCAAATGAGATTTAACGTCGATAAGTGCAAAACTTTACATATAGGTTCGCGTAACGATAATTTTGCATATAGTATGTCAGGGAAAGAGTTGATAAGCGTAGAGCAGGAAAAAGATTTAGGAGTTATAGTCACTGGTGATTTAAAAGTAGCGAAACAAAGTACAGCAGCGGTCAATAAAGCGAACAAAGTGTTAGGTTTTATTGCTCGGAATTTTGAGTACAAATCGCGCGATATTATAGTTCCTCTTTATAAATCATTAGTTAGACCCCATTTGGAGTACGCGATCCAATTTTGGAATCCGCATATGCGCAAAGATATAGACAAAATCGAAAGAGTTCAAAGACGAGCAACTAAGATGATTCCGTCGCTTAGGTCAAAGTCGTACGAGGATAGGCATAAAGAGTTAAAATTGACTACACTCGAGACTAGGAGGCTAAGGGGTGATCTAATCCAGGTTTTCAAAATTATGAATGGGTTCGATAACGTACATAGAGATAACTTTTTCGAAATATCTCAATATAATAGGACTAGAAATAACGGGTGTAAGTTGACAAGTAGAAGGTTCGAGACAGCAGTTGCCAAAAACTTTTTTACGCATAGAATAGTAAATAGTTGGAATAGTTTGCCGGTAGAAGTAATTAGTAGCACATCTATAAACATGTTTAAAAATCGATTAGACGCATATGTTGATAGATTGGGTATAGTTTAAGGTAGTAAAATTAGGGGTTGGATAAGATAGATTTTGATTCTCTTTTCATTAAAGATCACAATAACCAGACGAGAGGTCATAGTATGAAATTATTTAAGCCAAGATGTAAAACAAATTTAAGAAAACATCGTTTTACAAACAGAGTAATTAAGTTTTGGAACAGTCTGACAGAAGAAGTGGTGACTTCAGATACAATTGATTCTTTCAAAAGAAAGTTGGGTAGTTTGATGTCTGCAAGGGAAATCTGGTGATAGTGTTTAAGCCCATTTTTATTGCATGAATGATACTGTTTTATTTCATATATATTATGTACATTTAGGTGATAGATCCCACAGCTCAACACAAGTGTTGTGGGAAATAGAGAGGCAGCATCTTGGGTTAGGGGATACTCTCTGTCCTTACACACCCCATTTAAAGAGATTCCTCTGCCGAGCGGTGCCTCCCATAGTACTGTGAGGTACTGAAAAACTCATGATCTTCACTTGCCCCACAAACACCTTTAAATGGGAGACCCAAAATGGGTGCACACACACATTTCTACATTACTGTACAGTCTTCACAGCCACACCTACACTTTTCCTCCTAGGTATATATATTGTAATGTATATGGTTGTAAATTGTGACTTGGTCCGCAATTGATATGGACCGTGACTTATTTTTGGTTGGCAAGGTACTGGTATTGATGGATACCGTAATGAAATTGACTGGACTCTTTGGATCTGATATAGTTGCATGTCGGTTATAAATAGATATACTGTAGAGTGTAACATATTTGTGGATAGTAGTCTATTATGACTTGATCCTCTGGATCTAGAGATTCTATCTTTAGTTTTAAATTGATAATTATTTAGTTTTGTAAAAATTGGTTGTTGCCAATGTACAGGCAGTTTTTACATAGTGGAGCCACCTCGATGGGCCGAAGTGGCCCCTAGTGTGCCCACTATAAAAATTTCTTATGTTCCTATGTTCTTGTGGTTCGGAACCCACGTAAAATTGTAGGTCCCCTCCGCCACCACGGAGTACATGCACAATACACAATTACGAACACAATTAGGTAGACCAGCCATGAGTGGATCCTAGGGTATTTGTTGGTCTGAAAAATTATAACATTATAACATTATATAGTTTAAGAAAATGAAGAGAAAAAGTTTTATTTCTTTAGACGTAGGCTGATCGCATTTTAAGAAATTATTTAAATCCTCCGACTTCTACGACTATTATATGTGATTTCTACTCAATTTATAGCGCTCGCAATCAGGCTAAAGAAGGTTGCAATGATGCAAGAATTGAATGCTCAATAGGGGGGGGGGGGTCGAAATTTTGTATTCTTATTCTACACACTGCTCGGAGTTTCCTTTGGGCCCCTAAACAACATACTGTAATTACACCTCTATGCGCCCCCCCTACCCATTGCATATGCCCCCCTTTTTTTAGATTGAAATGAAATTGAAACCAATTCTTTGAATAAAAAAACCCTGATAAATAACAAAGATTAAAGTAAATAATGCTATAAGTAAAGTTAAAGTAAGTTATTTATATATATAATAAGAAATCTTTCTCCGTATATTACTTAAAGAATCAATTGAAGCATACTAAAATAAAAGTATTCACCTTAAGAAATTTAATTGAAGCATATTAAAACCAAAATATTCACCTTAAGAAATTTAAAATCGTAAATTACTGACACCACTGGCCTTTCCATTGGAACACAGGTAGCTTCTTTCTCGACTCCAGTACATTCAAAATAAATTTATGTCTGTTTTCGTAACCAATTCTATCTTGTGATACTTCTGTTACCATATTTACAGCATGTTCTACTCCCTGGCTGTGACAGGGAAAAGGAATATGCTGAAGTGGTTCATTTCGAACTTTAAGGAGATCATCATTTGTCAAATTCTGTAAAATAGGTGGAGGGGTGATGGTTTCTTTGTCCCAGTCGATCATGTTAGGATAATCGTCTGCTTCAAAGTTCAGTGTTTTTGGAACTCAAAATTTCTCGCATTGGTGCTCCTAGTTCTTGCTCGAATGATGTGCTGAAGAGCCAGCTCTCTGACCTCTCTTCTTGTGTCTGTTATCATTGAGAGTAAGATATTCTCTGGGTGGGAAAAATAGGCGTTATTTCTGAGGACACGCTCCATAATCATCCGATGCTTTTTATCTAAGCCTTTAAGCAAGTGCATGTTATACCAAAAATTAGATGCTCCCTCATTTGCCTTTGGATGAGATTTTATCCAAAACCAGCCTGGAGCGTAAACCAGCATTATAATTTTTACTAGGTCTTGGATGTTTTTGTCTGGATTCCGTGTAGAGACATATAAGCGCAGGATCCTGTTTGCTCGTGTTAGCCATCTTGCATGATGGAGGGCACCTGGGGATCTGGTGGCTAACGCTTGTGAGATGCGTCCAGATTGTATGTTAATGCATATTTCATACATATATTTTTGGTCACTGCTGAAACTTTTAACAATATTGGCCGAAACTTCTTTAATGTTGCCCTCTACAGGGGTATAATCAACTATATCCAGTTTGGTCAAATCCTCTCGGAGTTTATTTCCAAGAGAACCTTTGAAGGTGTTTGGTCCCGAAGTTTTTCCATCAATTGCTTCAAATATGTGCCTGAAGGGCAGTTCGTTTGCATGCAAAAGGCGAATCAGCCATTGTACCGGCCTGTCCAGATATAATTCAATCAATTTTAGCACTCCGCCAATCCTGCCAGTGTTCACTGGGGATCGCATAGCAAAGCTTTGAGGGATTCTTTGCTATTAGAATCAACTATAAAAGTTATTATTTCATCTGCAATACAACAAGCAGTTCCGTTATCTGGAGCTATATGATCCATGTAAACATCACCAGGTTCTTTGACTATTACATAATGTTCTTCGTACTCCATTCCCTTCTGTCTTAGTTTGATCTTTTCTACCATCAAATCCGATGCCTTCAATCTGTGTGTTCTCTGATTTCACTTTGATTATGTTCTTTTTACCCACACGTATTCTTTCTCTTTCCACTTTTTTCCTATCCAACATATTGGTTTCGTCTAATATTCCCATATCCTTCAAAGCTGCATTTACTATAGCTGCAGTAGCTCTGTAACTTACACGGTATCTATCTGCTGTTATTGTTATCATAAATAATTCTGTTCTGATGGTTTTCTCTCAGCTCAAAATCCGGAACAAAGTCAATATCGTCGCTGTCATCATCAATTTCCATGCTCTCATCTTCCATAATATGTAAAGGGTCCAGTTTGCTGGTTGAGGCGACATTCATATCTAGGCTTATCTTGGCTCTTTTTTCAAATCCTTTAACTCTATCGTGAGTCCTTTTTCTTGCGGAAGTCGTTACTCTGTTGATTGGTCCTAGTTGGTTTTTTCTTTGTTTCTACCCCACAAAAGACTCCCACTCAATCATTGGAACTCTAATATCACATCTAGAATCCGTTCGACTGATTTTTTTATGGTAACAAGTACAAGTGCAAATATCAAACATTTCATCGAATGTCTCCACCTTCTGCTGAAAACTGTTGTTTCTTTGTTTTAATGGTACTTTATTTAGCTTTGCTGCAGATTCTATCAATCCTATATGTGGAAAGGAAAACTTCTCCCAAATGGCTTCCACATCTTTAGTGACAATTCTATAACATTCTTTTGCTGTTCTAGAACCTTTCGAAATCAGTTCTTCTCGTTTTCTTACCAATAAATAATGCCTAAATACGTCAGCCTTTGAAAGAGTCATTGAAGGTGGAAATTCTGCAGGGTGACCAAATGTTGAATTGTGCGTTTTGCTTCTTGTCGCCATGATTTCACTTACTTAGGCCTAGTAGCATTAATAACAAGAAACTAATTGTTAAATTCTAGCAATTGAATCATTCAATCGAAATTTAATATAACTCATTCGGAATTAAATCATAACTCATTTAATCATAAACAATCTGAAAATAATCTGAAACTAAACAAAAAAACGTGACAATAATTTATATAATTCATCTAATCTATCTAAATTAATCTATGTAATCTATTCAATCTATCTAAAACTCTATCTAAATAATCTATCCAAATTAATCTAATCTACTTAATAAGACTTAATATAATGCATGATTGTCACATTTGGGGCTTATATCTGTGGAGAGAGTAAAAGGGGGGGGATGCTATAGAAGGGGTAAAGGGGGTCGCATATACTCATTTTTTTTACAAGATGTTGAGATCATCATTTCTAACTACGTGCATACTGTGGAATTGGAGAAACTCGATTTTTGATATGTTTCGACCCCCCCTAATACTCAACCGACACAGCATCCCCCATTTTGAACTCTAATTCCATGTAAGACTTTTTACATTTATAGGCGCAGGTTTTTGGCTGGCTACAACAAATTTGGATTTGGATTTTTATAGAATTAACTATATATATATATATATATATATATATATATATATATATATATATATATATAAACTCAATAATTCTGGGCATTATGCAGGTTTAAAAGTGATACAGAAACTCTAATATTCCTTTATTATGCGTTATTTAGAAATAACAATGGAGAAAAAATATGTTTTAAAAGGTTAAATTAATTCAGTCATGCACAGAATACAAATATAAGACTTACACTTCTACAGTTATAGACTTAAGAATTAATAACTCTTCAGAGTTTATAAAGTATATAAGAAACAAATAAAACCCACTCATTCTTGCTACATTATTCACTGATTTTTAGTCACAAATGCTAAGAGATAATTTATTTGATTACATAGAAATTTATCATTTAGGCATCAATCGTAATTGCTAAAAACTTCCAAAAAGCTCTCATAAGAAAAACCTCTATATATGTATAACAAAAGCATCAAGCAGTATTGTCCACATACATTAATGTAAACGCTCTGGTCCTTATAAGGATTCGATATAATGGTAGGTATATGCAATTGTTTTAGGACTTTCGTGATACTAGGGTCATGAAGCGGCGACCTCCCAAGTGAGTCATAATAGTATATGTGCTATCTTCTCCTGAACT
Source organism: Bathynomus jamesi (assembly GCA_023014485.1). Lineage (NCBI taxonomy): Eukaryota > Metazoa > Arthropoda > Malacostraca > Isopoda > Cirolanidae > Bathynomus > Bathynomus jamesi. The sequence goes on along the minus strand of JAJOZX010008178.1, from coordinate 157,553 downwards.
ACATACCCACCCAATGAAGTCCAGGTCCTGTCAAGAAATCGGTATTAAGACCGACGGAATCTTTTTCGCTAGGCAGACTCAACATTTCATTTTTTGCTTATGTACCTATAAAAGTTTTTCACGTAAAGTAGTCCGTCTTCATAACACTTAATTGTAAGCTCATCCATCGAAGATCCGTTACCATCGATTTAAACCAGCCAATTTCATTCAGACTTTGGAATTCTGGATAATGGGATTAGATAACGGTTTGCTAAACTTTTTTTAATGCCAAATACCCGTGTTTTTGGGGATTTAATTGTATGTAAGCATCCGAGCAGTGATCAGCTAAAATGTCAAAGGCGTAGACATTGGTTCTATTTATATAGTCATCCAGTGATATCCGTATTGGAACATCGTTATACCCGTTTGTATCAAGAGATAAGTTGTGTGAAGACACGTGAACACAATCAAATTTCATCTCCATAGGGCATAGGGTATTCTATTTCTAGGTCTCTACAGACAGAAGCATCATTCACCATCACTGTTATACTCCTCAAATTAAAATTTTCAGATGTGAATGAGGGCTTTTTATATTTGCCTGAAACAGTGTAATGGTTGACCATTGCTACAAGTATTCTCACCGTAAATTTCCCAACACAACATTATTAAGCTATTTCGAGGATAAATCAAACGTGCCAGTAAACATTTTCAGCTGGGTAGTGGGTACGTTATATAGAATATTTAACCATCGATCTCAACAAAACACTTTAAATTTTCACTTATTTAACTGCGGATAATTTTACACGTCGGACACTGAGATACGTCTCGATAATGTTGGGTACCACGGGTTTAGAGGACTCTTCTCCGTCCTCAGCCGATTTTAAACATATCTTGGGGTTCCTGCGGCACGCAAATGGGTTTCTTTGACGTCTTTTGAATCATTTAGAACATTTTATTGGTATGCGCGATAATGATAATAATTATAATTGAAACCTGCGGAGACATTAGCGGAGACGTCGCATTGACTGATTATTGTATGGAATAAGTTAATTTCAGGATAGATTGGATATTCATCCTCACAATCTGTCCCATCAGACTGTACTATTCCGACTTTTATATGCAGATATATATTGCTGCGATCGTAAAATAACGAACTCTAAAGGAGCGGTCCGTGATCCAACGCGTGACGAAATTGGAATCCTTTATAGATGTTTGAGTAGGTGGAATGTCAAAAAGGGAGATTTCCGATTTTCATTTTACGCCTCGAGATGACATCTGCTTCTTCTTCACTCGTCGTTTCATTCTTCTCTTCTGTTTTACAGACCCTTTACCGTGCATTCTCATTTTCAGAACTTTTTTAGCGTCAACAATAATCTCATTTCTCGTACCACGTAATTGTCTTTTCCAAGCTTCTTTAGGCTTCACACCAGCCATCATATCTTCAGCCGTGTTAATGCCTGATTGTAGAACCTTTTGACAGAGATATCTGGCATCTCTATTTAGTAAGGTGACAGCTGTTCGTAGTATAGAAAAAAAAAGATTTAACGGAGTCCGTTGGTATCTCACACCCGGTACACGACTAAAGTTTGTGAATCATACTGTAACACGCCGAAAGTGAAGTTTCACTGTTAAGCTCTCGTAACGGAATGGATAGTTGTTTAGTAGGTTAGCCCTTAACTATTATCATTATTTCCCATGATAAAATAAACAAATGTACTCAGGGTCAGAAGTGACCCAACGATAGTAGCTTAGGGTTAGAAATAACGTTGACATAATGGGGATTATCATACGTTATACTCAAACTTTTTCCTCCATGTTCATGTATATGCACAATGCTTAGCAAACGTACGTAACACTGTCCCCCACAAACTGATGTTGCACAATATTACTGTGAATGTAACAAATAGGTCTGTCTAGCAGACTTTTCAATTTTAGGAGGTATAATAAGCTAACCTTATTATCCGGTAGTTCGTGAAAACTATCTCTTTGGAAAACAAAATTGTACCTTAGAGCATGTTCCCTTCCTGCAATCCATGCTACGCGTATGATTTCGAAAATTAGGTCATTTGCAAGTTTAGATTTATCCAAACTCTTATTTAGGTGTCTTACGATATTCTCTGTGCTGTCATAATGAGCAGGACTAGTGTTATTTCGGTGCTGCAATACTGTATACCGCTATTCCATGCTGAACGCACAGTTTTTATCCTTTATCACACCAACTTTCTCAACTTTATCGCGTTTTCTAAGAACCATAAAAACGACTTGCTTTGCCTCAATGCTTAAAAGCTTGGTATTCAGTTGAAATTCACACACCCCACTTTGTATGACTCACGTTCCAAATCGATAGGCCTATGCAGATCTGTTGTGAAGTTGGCCAGAGTATTGACGGGGTACGTCTCAAGCGAGGCTAAGGAGGGCAGTGTGAAGTAGAACTAGGCAGAATACATTGTATTTACTATTGGAGTCTCATTATTGCACTAGCTTTTATATAGGAGTTCAAACTCTCTGGTAACCAAGACATTTTACCAAGTACATTTTTCGTTTCCCCGAACCTTTGCTTCCCAAGACTTTTTCAGTTTTAAAAGACTTTTTTCCCTAAATTGAATGTAACCTTCTGCAGTTCTTCACCATAGAAACCACTCTCAATTTTTTCACTATTTAGATCTTCAACATAGTATATAACCACCCCTCCTTTTAGGTTTGATGTACCTAACTTTAAAAATTTCCTGTGTCCATCCTTGTTCAAAACCTTTCTTGAACTTTTCACCTGGTCGCGAAACACATACGTAATCATCGATTTTGAAACGTTCTTCCAAGGATGATGCTCTGGTCCCATTTTCCGGTTCTGTATACACACCCCTTTTAAAAAACGTCATCAGATACCCCAATCATGCAATGATAAAGGTGATTATAGGGTGATGCTAACTGACTCAGAATGTCTATATATCTGTATGTATTTTTGTGCATAAAATAACGATGCATGCGCTCCTTCATGGTTCGCTGCACCATGAAGCTGAAGAAGCTTTATGCACTGAGTTGCTGCTGCAATAAATAATATTAAATTCCGCCATGTTTTGAAACGAACGCCCTATAAAGCTACAAAATATTTGATGTTAAAGGAAAATAGAATCCCAACCTACTTCTATACTGACTTAGGTCCGTACAGAAATAGGTTGGGATTCTATTTTCCTTTAACATCAAAGATTTTGTAGCTTTAGCAACTGCCTGTGGCGTTTTATTTTTAAGAGCTACAAACCACAAGTATCTGGAGAAGACATCAATTATAAATAGAATATACCTGTAGCCATCATTATACGTGGAGTATCTTTGCATTCCAGTCAAATCTGCCTGTAATACAGTGTCCAACCAAAAAATTATCAACATCTTTTTTCTTTACCCCTTCAGTAGCTCTGTAGAGCCTCTCAACCCCACCCACCGTAAGAAACGGGTTAGAAATATTGTAATGACGATTCTCTATTACGTCAGCTATTTATGTATTTTAGAAGCGTGTGGATAGAGCCAAGTGTTAACGATTCGCCTCTTTTTCAAAGGTCTTAAACCAGGTGTACCTGTTGGAAGGGTAGTCTGGTGTGAGGTTTGAGTTGCCTGTTCCAGAGCTTTTATTCTGTTTTGGTTACCAATCAATGTTTTTGGAATGTTCACCTGTTGTAACATAGTCTTAATATGTTCCCAACCTGGTGGGGGTGGTCTCTCCCACTTTTTAACTAAATCATTTTTCATGTCAATAATGCTCGAATCCTGTATTGTTCAGCCTTCAGCAATAACTTCACCTGTGTTAGACCATTATATAACTAGATCACCAATCAGTAGATTAAAAAGCATAAGCCTTTATTCCTCAATGTATTAGGAAGACTATTTTTTAGCACTTGTTCGAGATGGTAGGAGTTCCCACCATTGTCTTCGGGGTTGATCCTCTCCGTCTCAATATGCACAGTATCGTCACTATGTTTGATAATTACGGGTAACCCCCATAGGTTTTTTATAGTCTTCATACTCTTGAAGAAATTTCTGAAGAGCTTCTTGGTATAAAATTCTTTTCTCATCAGGATGTAATTGTTTATTTAATATATTCATCAATTCGCCCTCAATTCTTGCAAGTCTGTTTTTACCCGGTTCCAGAGATGTTTCACGTTTCTTTGTATTTTGCAGTGAAGTACTACAACCTTCCTCATTATATAAAACTAGATAATAAAGGGGCTAAAACTGAAAATAGGACATGATCCACCTTTTTTATCACAAGGCGTTTTTTTCTTTGACACAGCTTGTCTTTTACGAGCGAGTGTTCGTATTATGTTCTTGTAACGAAGTAAATGATTCTTCTGCGACGCAGATACATTTTTGAAAATCTGTATCAACGTGTTTTACCAACAGCTGCTGAATAGTATATGGTAGCTGCGAGAAAGTTTTTATAAATTTGAGAGATTTCTTTACACCTTTCGTCATTTTGGTACTGTATATATTATTTCAACCTCGTTGGGAAATATATCTGTTCGTAGAAGCACCCTAAAAGTGTTTCACGGATGAAAGTCACAGAGCAAATACCCATAACGCTGACTCGTTGCTTCTCTATAAACTTCCAAAAAAGCCTTACGTTGTCCCAGAAACATTTGACCGACTAATATACCAATTTTCGATATATGCTGATGTTGATCGAATAAGACAAGATACTGTGTGCTTAAAGAAACATCCCGCATAAACTTGTTCTTGAAAAATAGGTTTTGGTTGATGAAGAACACACTTATGTTAAGATGGTGGGAGAATACTGTAAACGTCTTAGCAACCGTTTTATTCATTTCTAGCATAAAATCATCAATCACAATCACTGTATGTTTATCATTCTTCAATGAACTAACATCATAAATCCCTTTATGGAATAAGACAACATCTTTCTAATCATCAAAAAATAGGTTGGTTGGCTAAATAGCACCATATAACGGTGTGTACAGGCTTTGAGAACAATGCATCTTTATCTTGAATGACTTTAAGCCTAAACACAGTTTTACCACAACCTGTGGGACCACTTATAGTATTTGTTTGATGGACTTGTGAACTTAAATTTTTCTAGACTCCATCTTTTGCATGACACGCTCTTAAGCAATGATTTTACCAAATATAAAGATTTTTAAGGATTTTTAAGTGTCTTTCCTTATATTCATTAATCTTCTCTTGTTCTTCTTTTCCAGAATGATGAATCGTGCGCCCAACGAGCGTTTCAGAAAGAACTCGAGATGCCTCACCGGGACCTTCAACTTCATCGGTTGATGGTGGGCGGGATCGTGGGACGGGTCTGGAACCCATCGTCTCGTGTGTTGAAAGACAGACACGAGGATTCAGCTAGAAGCCTTCTACCTCCGCAGGAGTTAAGCGTACATTAGTAGAGGAGTCTGAAAACCCCTTCACATCAAGTATGGCTTCAAAACGTCCAAGATTCGAGTCGTACAACTCTGAAGACATTGTCACCACAAGACATTGTCGCCCTTCGACACCAGTGACAGATTTGTGAAAGTGGAATGTTTCATACGATGGGTAAGAGCGATACATTTAAGCATAGTTGTATTGAAATTCACTGCCCTACGAGCAATAAGAAATATAAGGGGGATGGGGTGAAATATGTCTGCTTCATGAAAGATACCAAACCTAAAAATAAATCGTGCATTACTGTATTTTACGACGTAGAGTCCTACACTAACCCTGAAACGAAAGAAGTTATCCCTCATTTACTCCTGAGCCAAACCATGTGCGACGAATCCTCGCATGTTGAGTGTGATGAGTGTCGCAAGTGTGGTAAACATGTGGTAAACATACCAATATTTTTAAGACAATTATGACAGAATCACCCGTGAAGTTGTTTGTGGGTTGTATAGTTATGCTAGCCGATCAAGTAAAAAAAATGCCTCTGTATGTTGGAGCTCATAATGCCGCAAAGTTTGATATACAGTTTCTCTAAAAGAAACTGCTTGAATATGAGAAATCAGCAATATTCACGGGTGATCCCTTGAAAAGAGGTAATAAGCTCATACAAATGCAAATAAGGGATAATGTTCAGTTCAAAAGCACACTGTATGTCATGTCTTGTAAATTTGCTAAGCTGCCCAAGGTGATGAAGGTGGATGCCGAGGTTTCAAAAAGATATTTCTTTACACATTTCTCATTCGCGACACTTTAAACTACGTTGGACTACCATTCCCTAAACATTACTTTAACTATGACGGTATGAGTGCGAGTGAACGAGAAGATTTTGATAGGTATTACAACAGTTTCACTGATGAATATCTGTACAATATAGCGGATGAATGTGAATGTTACTGTGTGAACGATGTGTGTGTTTAGAGTATACTTCCAAACCTTTAAAACAAACGTATATTACCCGCTTCAATTACGATCCAATACAGGCTGCAACCACAATTTCCTTTCTTTGTTTTAATACTATATCCTAGAACAACTTCATGCCAAAAGGTACAGTCTCCATCATTCCACGAAACAAACCACGCAGTTACAGATATAAAGTATACTTCCAAACCTTTAAAAAAAACGTATATTACTGCTTCAATTACGATCCAATACAGGCTGCAACCACGATTTCCTCTCTTTGTTTTTACAGTCTCCATCATTCTACGAAACAAACCACGCAGTTACGGATATAAAGTTCTTCACTGGTTCACACGCTTACAACAGACAGTCATACACATAAAACACGCGAACAACACTGGAGAAACGGCGGTAAAGATCAATGGCAGAGTTTTCTGGACTGATGGATTGAATGAGGACCCCCGCACCGGTGAGAAGACAGTGTTCTTTCCACGAATGTCTTTGACACGGATGCCCACATCATGAATGTGGTATCACAGGTAAATACAACGGTAAACTCCTCGCTGTTAGTCTGACTTGGACTGGTACTCGTGACCAGTTCACTTAGAGGATACAATGGGAATACGAGTATGATGAGTAGATGGAGACCAACGATCAATACCGTGATGAAATAAGGTCTATCAAACGTTCAGTGGTGGTGGACCCTCTCAAGTGAGGGGACAACTTGTTTGGAGAGCGTACAAACCCTTACAAACTATATTTTTCACCTATGGAGGGTGTAAAAATTCATTACTTTGATTTCTGCTCTTCATACCCGTATGTGATGAAGAATAACCCATACACCGTACACCCTACCACCATCAAAGAATTCTCAAACAATTTAAACGAGAACTACTTGGGGGTTATCTTTCGTTGATGTACTTCCCCCTCGTGATTTGTGGATGCCCATCTTACCCGTTGTCATAGATTACAAGCTTATGTTTTCTGTGTGCGTGAAGTGCGCAGAGGGGAACAGTGGTGTGTGCAATCATACAGTTAACCAGAGGACGATCCGTGGCGTTTTTACAAGCCCTGAGTTGGAACTAGCCGTTAGTCATGGGTACAGAATACTAAAGATTTATGAGTGTGGAGGTTATTCATAACACCCGGTATTCAGTTTTATTCATTTACCGACCACTAACTTAGTGACGAGTACCTTTTGTCTCCCAGATTGGAACGATATGGGCACGCCTATTTCTCGAATAGAGCCCCTCAATGTTAACTGATTTACTATCGAATCATTTAACGTGTTAAGCACTTTTGTGTCTATACTGCATCCCCACGCGAAACTATATTTTCATGTTGCTGCATATCCTTACATGTTTCGTCCATCGCTGCCGATTCTCCGAGACACCAACAGGGCGCGCCTCGATCCTGAGACGCATGACTGACCACCAGGTCAGCGTCACGAACTTAAGCAAGCAGCCCACCTCACACCAGCATCTGAGCTTGGATCATCGTGTTGTGCTATCTAGAAGCCTCATCGCTGCATCACCAAGAAACACCAAGAAACGTACAGTCTCCCCCAAACGTAATACTTCTTTGAATGTCGAAAATCTTTGTGGTGATTGAGAAGTAGTTGGATGAGAATTATAAGGTACCAGCTTCCGCGAGTGCAACAAGAGTAACGATTAGTGACAACCCCTCATATTGTATTATTTGTATGTTAACTGCGAGTCGCAATAAGAGTCAACCATGCGTTGAAACACGACTAATGTGGGAAAGTAATCTAAAACCTTCAAGTAAAAACAATGTTATTCACGGACTAGTGCCTACTCGTTGCCGATTCTTCCTCGATAGACTGTTTGAAATAGCCGCCTTCCTCAATCTGAAATATTTAACCTGAAATTAAATGCGCAAGTTATATGATATTCGTTATTTTGACACCATTTTCGAGCATGCCTATACATTTTTAACTGACGATTTTATGAAGTGTAGATATGAACAAGGTGAGAACGGATTGGAGCTTAGAGAATATTTAGAAGACACTTTCCCCGAGAAGTACCACTCGCTTTGGACGATGCTCTAGAGCGTTATAAACCATCTCTCGCCTTCACCATTCATCCACAGGAACGCTTTCTTTATACATGCTGTAACTGTCGGTACAATTTAAATTTCCTCACACATCGCTATGAGTTCTGAACAGTTTTCATTTGAAAAAACTGGTGAAAAGAGAATAAATACTCATGGTAGAGTGCATATGCAATTGTAATGATCAAACGAGTGCCAGTGCCAAAATCTGTGTATATTACATCATAGTTTTCATTACTTTCCAGTGGATCAATAATGTTGTTGTAGTGTTCCATTAGTGTTCCATTACCCCAACTGAAGCATATGGGAATAACAGGGAGAGTAGGGAAATGGATCTATAATTTCCTTAGTGAGCGGCGGCAAGTCATTACAGTACAAGGAGTATCTTCATCAGAATTAGAGGTCCTCAGCTCAGTACCACAAGGAACAGTATTAGCTCCACTACTCTTAATCATGCTAACTGACATAGATGAGGACGTTACTAGAGACAGCACAGTAACATCCTTTGCCGATGAAACAAAGATCAGTAGAAAAATAAGAAACCCAGAAGATATAGGATCTCTACAAACAGACATGAACAGAATCTACAAGTGGACGGAAGACAACAATATGAAGTTTAACACCGAGAAATTTCAGCTGTTATGTACGGAAAAAGGGAGGACCTAAAATCCATGGAATATTATACTCTAAATGGACAGGAAATTCAGAGAAATTCTAAAGCAAAAGACTTAGGGGTTGTAATGACTGATGATGTGAAATTTGAAACACAAAATAAGATAGTAGTAAACAGCAAAGAGAGTAACTGGGCAGATACTGAGAACCTTCAAACGAAGGGATAGGAATACAATGATTCATCTAATGAAAGCACTGATCATACCCAAATTGGAATACTGCTCGGTCCTAACATGCCCATATAAAAAAGAAGAAATTAGACAACTAGAAGGGATTCAGAGAAACTTCACAGCCAAGATCAAGGGTTGCAAAGAACTAAACTACTGGGAAAGGTTACGCGAATAAAACGTATATTCACTGGAAAGGAGAAGAGAGAGATACACCATTATTTACACTTGGAAAATAATGGAGAAACTAGTCCCTAATCTTACTCTGAACCCTGTAACTCCCCAAACAACAATGGAAAGTAGAAAAGGAAGACCGTGTCGTGTTCCCAAATTAAAGGCTAGACAGGGACCATCCTTAACCCTGAAAGAAAATAGTCTTGTTGTGAAAGGACCAAAACTGTTTAATCAGCTGCCCAAAGACCTAAGAAACACGAGTGGTGTTGCAGTGGACATCTTGAAAAGAAGATTAGACGCCTGCTCAGAACAATCCCTGATGAGCCGGTCGTACGTGGCTATATGAGGTGGAGAGTACAAGAAACCAACTCACTACTTCACCAGGCCAACTCGAGAGGATGGGCGACAAGCTTGACCTTCGTGAAATGAGGAATCATCGCACGGAACATTTGAAAGGTTGAAAGGTGTATATATATATTATATATATATAATTCTTAAATTTTCATTTATTTATTTTTCAGGTGTAGGTAACTACACTATATATTCAGCTGGCACTCCCCCTACCCTTTGGCACTCTTCTCACCCCTTGGCAGTCCTTCCATCTCTCCTCTCAAACTCAAAAATCTTATAATTATATCTAATTAGTAGATTTGAGCCTGTAAAACGTGTACACTTGCTAAAGGCAGTTCAGAACTGTATACAGCATCTATATTTAATAATTAATAATAAAGTTATACTCATCTAAGTAAACTCTCTATATATTGTAAATAAATAAATAAAATAAAATAAATAAAAATTATTATTATATATTATTATTATTATTATTATTACTATAACACACTCCTCTTCGAAGTAACAATTTCTTTTATATTTAATTTGGAAGAGTTTTCCTGGAAATAAAATCAGTGAAAATTAGGAGTACTGTATTTATATACATATATAAAAAGATAAATAGATGAAGAAATATATTATATATATATATATATATATAATTATATATATATATTATATATATATAATATATATATATATATATGGGGCGACAAGCTTGACCTTCGCGAAATGAGAAATCATCGCGCGAAACCTTTGTAAGGTTGTAAGGTAAAGTATATAAACATCTTTGGTTAGGTTCCGCCCGAATTTTTCATTGTGACGAAGGTCAAGTTTTTCACTCCACCTTAGACGTACAGTTTAACGTGGAATCCGAACCCCGCTCCTCCAGCAGCCAGTGTCTTAACACTAGGCCACCCAGGGTACCCATTTATCTACCAACCACTTTTTTTTGTTGTGTGAAAGGATGAACAGCTGAGTTTTGCTGCGCGATGGATTCGTAGTCAGCGACGCTACCACTACACCACCGAAGCGCATTATATATATATATATATATATATATATATATATATATAAAATGCAAACCCACAAGGAAAAAGAAAAATGATTCCAAGGCCTTTCGTGTATTCAGAAGTACACCTCGTCAGGGAATGACGAGGTGTACTTCTGAATACACGAAAGGCCTTGGAATCATTTTTCTTTTTTTGGGGTTTGCATCTCATTCATTTCACGTGTTTAATTGTGAAATTTATCGCATATATATAATATATATATTATATATATATATAATATATATATAATTATGCGGGTTGCTTCTACAGAGCTTCAATTTAATATTTAGGAGAAATCCAATGACAAGGAGAAATGTAAATGCCATGAAAAGTCTTCTTTATTGCGCAACGTTTCGAGCAATACGCTCATCTTCAGGCTGTTTAATAACAATGTGAAATTAAAATCAATATTGATTTTATTGCATATGGAATAAGTGGCCGAACAGGTAAAATTTTAAAAACTAAGGAAGCCTCCAGCATTCGTGAACATAGCATCAAATGCAAAATTGATGTCACTTTAGACAATTTTAAAATTCTTGGTTGTAATACTTCCAACTCACTAAGAATTTTAGAATCCCTTTTCATTAAAGCATTGTCCCCCTAGTCTGAATGTTGACTCATCGTCCGTCCCTCTCATTTGCTATATCCCTCCTCCTTCCCCAATCCTTATAATCCCTCCTTCCCCTATCTCCCTCGCCATCCTTCGTTCCTTTCCTCTGCTCAAATTAGTCGGCCTCGGATACTGCTTGTAAGGTAGATAGCTCCATTGTTCAGTGTACTATTGGTAATTTTTCCGTGTATTAATTTCACATTTACTACATGTATTTAAAATAACTTCTAATTTTTATATGTAAATCTGTATAACTTAGAACTTAACCCTCTTTTCTCAGTCTTTTAAAATTTGTCTTTACGAATAGGTTATAGAAATTTCTGTTTGTTTTTCATTCAATATGATTTTAATTTCACATTGTTATTAAACAGCCTGAGATGAGCGTATTGCTCGAAACGTTGCGCAAGATAAGAAGACTTTTCATGGCATTTACATTTCTCCTTGTCATTGGATTTCTCCTAAATATATTATATATATATGTGTGTGTGTGTTGTGTTGTGTGTGTGTGTGTGTGTGTGTGTTTTACAACACGAATGGTTCCCTGAGAAACTTTTGTTACACCAGGCGTGCATGGAACAAGGCTCTTCTCTGAAAATTAATCCACTGTAGTCCAAATAAGTAATTGTAAAATAAAAAATACTATAGTTCTTCCTTTTCAGTGGCTCTCACCTCCCACCTTATAAAGTGTTTTGAACGTATAATTAGAGGCAAAACTACCTACTACCTACAAGAAAAAGACTTATACAACCTAAATCAACATGGCTTCAGAGCAGGAAGATCATGCTTATCACAGCTACTAAACCACCAGGAGAAAATATTAGAAACATTGTGTCGAGGACAAAATATAGGTGTAATATATACGGACTTTGCTAAAACCTTCGATAAATGTGACCATGGAATCATAGCACACAAAATTAAGAATACAGGAATTACTGGAAAACTAGGAAGGTGCATATTTAATTTCTTGACGCAAAGAACACAAAGAGTGGTGGTAAACGGAATTAACTCGGAAGTCTCGGAAGTCGTGAGCTCTGTCCCACAAGGGACAGTATTAGCTCCCTTGCTGTTCATAATAATGATTGCAGATATTAAGGACAGTATTGTACCATGCTTCGCAGATGACACAAAGCTATGTAAGGAAATACTGAACGAAGGTAACATAAGAAAATTACAAAACGACATTGAAACATTATTCCAGTGGGCAGAAGACAACAATATGAAGTTCAACGGAGAAACATTCCAACTTCTAAGATATGGTAATAACAAGGAGCTACAGAGAAAAGGGTACAAAACTATGCAAGCCAAACAGATAACACCAAATCCACAAGTCAGGGATCTTGAAGCAATAATGTCGTCGGATGCAGAATTCAGAGAGCACTATGAAATCAAAATTACAACGGCTAGAAAAATAATGGGAATCATCTGGAGGAGCTTCCGCAGCAGAAAAGCAAACATCATGCTCAAATTATGGAAGAGTCTAGTCCTACCAATAATTGAGTATTGCTCAGTACTCACAAGCCCACACAGAAAACGAGACATTGCGAACATTGAAGCTATACAAAGGACTTTTACGTCTAAGATAGAGGAAACGGAAGGTATACTGGTCTCGACTACAATCCCTGGAACTCTACTCTCTCGAAAGAAGGCGCGAGCGGTACACAATAATATACATATGGATAATACTTGAGGGCTCTGTCCCTAACCTTAGAAATTAAATAGAAACAAACTGGAATGAGAGAAGAGGCAGATTTTGTACGGTCCAAGCTGCGGTTGGACAAAGGGCCATGAAAACGAGGATGGAAAATACCCTCAGAATACGAGGCCCAAAGCTTTTCAATGTCCTACCAAAAGAAGTGAGGAATCTCTAGCACACCGACCTAAATAACTTCAAGAACCAGCTGGACAGATTCCTGTGCAAAGTCCCTGACCAGCCATGCGTGGCTGGCTACGAGGGCAGGAGGAGATCAGACAGCAATTCCCTCCTTCACCAAATCCCGCAAATGAGGCGGGATGCTGCAGAGGGGTCGACCGCAGTTCGATCCTGAACCGTCGTTCAAACTCACCAAAAGTAACCAAAGGTAAGTATGATGGAAGCCCAAAGTGGGCAACGGGTCACTAGTAAAGAGGCCCCAAAACAGAGCTTCCCTGACGAGCTATCTGATAAGCAGATAGGTCCTAGCTTTGAGATAGGAGGGAGGGATGGCAACGTTACCTTCTGTTCCAACTTTGAGACAGGGTCTAGGGTTTACCCTAGACACTGTCCCAAAGCTGGGACAGAAGGTAACGTTGCCATCCAACTCTGACTCTCACTGTTGTTTATAATTCTGTCCTGAATTATGCAGAATCTGTTTTCGACTCCCAAACATTCCTTCATCATACAAAAATGTGAAAACTTATCTAATTCTAATTCTTCTCGCTCTTTCTGGTACATACACAACGACCTCTCCAACAACTTTACTTCTTCTTTCCTTCCTCTTTCCATTCCAATGCCTCACTTGCCGCCTCTTCTCCTAAAAAGCTCAAACCTTTCCCGTCAACCTCAACCCTAGACGATTCCAGTGTTGTTCTCTCCATCTCCTCTCCGACTTAATTATATCTGAAATTACAATCTTTTCCAAAGATGTTTTTCCTGCCCTATCTGGGTTCGAGGCTATGAAGGCGTACTCTCTTGATGGGATCCCTCCTGTTCTTTTCGAGAACTGCGCGCTTCCGTGCTGACACTGCCTAGGCCAAACTCTTTCGTGTTTGTCTTTCATCTGGTACTTTTCCTTCCTACTCGAAGTTTACTCTCATTCAACCTGTTCCCCAGAAAGGGTGACCACTCTCACCCTCCAATATCGTCTAGTCGTCTCTATCTCTCGCCTTTCTAAAGTTTTTTAATCTATTCTTAAAGATTCTTAAACAGCTCTCGACTCACAATCTTCTTTCAGCTTATTGGCATGGTTCCACAAGGGACGCTCCTTTGGCGATCATCTTTTATAGCTTTCTGACTCTTGGTCATTCACCTTTCTGGATTTCGGTGAAACGTTTGCTGTTGCGCTAGACATATCAAAGCTTTTGATAGAGTCTGGCACTAATCCTTAATTTCCAAGATGCCCTCCTTCTTTTTCTGTCCTCCTATCTGTGCCTTCATCTCTCATTTCCTTTCTGGCCGATCTATAGCTACGGTTGTAGTTCTTCTCCTAAAGCTATTAAAGGGCTCTGTACTGTCACCCTCTCTTCCTTTTATTTATCAGGGGGGGGATTTTTGCGGGCGTTTACCCTTGGCACCTCCTTCCTATACAATATATACAGTATATACACCTTACCTTATGAACCTTATGTTTCGTGCGTTGGTATATACTCGTATATATATTATATATATATATATATATATATTATACAGTGGTGAGCTGCCAAAATTTTAACAACCGGTTCGCTAAGCTGCCAAAATTTTAACCACCGGGTTCTGTATAAAAATTCTGAATTCGGCAATAAAAAATTGACTGCACCTTCCCACCCCACCTTTCGCAATTTTAATTAAATTAATTATCTCGCTATTTGCCTTTTTCAAGTGTCTGCATTTTATGATTCAGCTAGTATTAATACTGCATGACAATTAATTAGTATAGTTAATTAGAGAAATAAACGTTTCTAATGAAATCAGAAAAGAAGAATTATTTAATAAAAACCGATGAATCATATTATCTACATAGTTAAAATTAAATTGCTCAGTCAACTTTAGCAATAATGAATTATTAGGCAAAACATAAATATCAGTACATCTATGCTTTTAAATTTTTTTTTTTTTTATTTAAACATTTTTACGTACCTTATTATTACTTATTACGGTAATAATTTCCAAATGGCTTCTTGGTTTTCCCGTAAACTGTCGTTTTGGATACATGAACTCTGGTATCTAAAGCGATCGATGACTTCTCATCCATGATTGACATATGTTAACGGGTTCCAGAAGCTTAATGGTTTCCCCAACAAATTGATGATCATAAAGCATGATATGTGTTTAGTTGTTAAACTTGCTCTTCTATCACTACAAATAATATTCATCACCGAAAAACCTCTTTCTGCTTCTGAGAGCTCTCTTTAGCGTCCAGCAAAAAAGTTAACAACCGGTTCTTCAGACGTTTCGACAAATCTTTTGTCATCATCAGTGAATTATAAGTCTTAAAACCTTAAAACAAAAATGAGAATAATGAAAATTACATCAATACACAATTAAAATCATTAAAATTACATCACTACAAAAAATTAAAATCATTAAAATTAAATTAAAATTACCTCAACTGGTAAATACACAATGTTTACATAAACCTCCATACTTGGCAGAAACTGAGAGAAAACTGTATGGTCAGTAAATTGGAAGGTATGATATGTCTATGAAAATCGGTGGTTAGTTAAAAGAGCTGTAATTTGTAAGATGAATTATATTATTATTGTTAATGGGAGGTTTGTTTCTATAGATGTACAAAGATTCTAAAATTCGGAGTTCTGTGAGGTTATTGGATGTAGTTAGAATTTCAACTGAGTTTTGTGAAGGGGATGGTTGTTTTCATTACTATGGTTTCTAGTTGCGGATTGTGGTGGGCTACTGAAGGGACGGTTGGTACGGACTGATAAGCCCAAATGTTGAGAAAGGCGTACCTCCAGTTGGAGTTGAGTACTGCCAATATACGAAGCCTTACAGCTGTCGCACGTGTATTTGTAAACAACATTAGGGCATACAGTTTTGGGGAATTTGTCTTTGAACTTTAACAAATTTGATAATTTAAGTGGTTGACGAGGGCGAATCTAAAATTTATTTGGGGATAACTAGACTTGAGCGGTTTGGACACTTCACCTCGAATACGCAATGATAAATAACCATAAAAATTTAATATATCTGGTTTCTTTTTTTACTGTAGTTAAGGGGAGTTTAGTATTAAAAATGTTCTTTAAAAATTTCTTTAATTGGTTGTCAAAAAGATTACAAGGGTAGTAATTATTAATAAAGTACTCTCTTAAAAATCTAAATTCTTCGTTTAATGACAAGTAATCTGAACAAATCCGGTAACTTCTTGTTAATAATGTTACTATAGCACTAATCTTATATTTATAAAACATACAACTTAAATAATTGGTCTTTTCATCTGTAAGCTCCGTTTCCCTAAGCCCGGCTTAGGGAAACGGAGATGATTCCCATTATTTTTCTAGCTGTTGTAATTTTAATGTTACAGTGTTCTCTGAATTCTGCATCCGACAACCCTTGACTTATATATATATATATATATATATATAATATATATATATATATATATATATATATTGACTTCTCCTTAGGCGGCCTAAGGAGAAGTCAATAGCTTTGATATATATATATATATATATATATATATATATATATATATATATATATATATATATATATATATATATATATATATAAGTCAGGGGTTGTCGGATGCAGAATTCAGAGAACACTGTAACATTAAAATTACAACAGCTAGAAAAATAATGGGAATCATCTGAAGGAGTTTCCGCGGCAGAAAAGCAAACATCATGCTCGAATTATAGAAGAGTCTAGGCCTACTGATAATTTAGTATTGCTCAATACTCACAATCCCTACAGAAAACGAGACATTGCGAACATAGAAACCATACAAAGGACTTTTACGTCTGAGATAGAGGAAACGAAAGGTGGCGACTATTGTCTCGGTTACAATCCCGCAAACGAGCGAGCGAGCGGTACACAATAATATTGACATGGGAAATACTCGAGGGCTTTGTCCCTAACCTTAGAAATAAAATAAAAACAAACTGGAATGAGAGAAGAGGCAGATTTTGGACTGTCCCAGCTGCAGTGGGACAGGAGGCCATAAAACGAAGATGGAAAGTACCCTCAGAATACGAGGCCCAAAGCTTTTTAATGGCCTGCCAAAAGAAGTGAGAAACCACCTGCATACTGACCTGAATAATTTCAAGAACCAGCTGGACGGGTTCCTGTGCAAAGTCCCTGACCAGACATGCGTGGCTGGCTACAAGGGCAGGAGGAGATTGGAAAGCAATTCCCTCCTTCACCAAATCCCACAAATGAGGCGAGATGCTGCAGAGGGGTTGACCGCAGGTCGATCCTGAACCGTCGTTCAAACCCTCATAAAGTAACATATATATTTCTATACAGTATATACAGTGTATATACAGTATACTGTACAGGGTGTACATAAAGTCAGGATCTATTTTTGTGAAGCACTTGGAAATTATATGGAATTCAATCATAAAATGATAAAGTGGTGACATTTATTAAATAATTAAGAGTAGGATTCGACGTGACGCCCATCAGTATCCCTGCACAGCTCAAATCGTTCCGCAGCATTTCTAAACACATTCTGGAGCATTTGCGGGGTTATGTTATCCGCAGCAGTTCGTATACGTGTACGTAAGTTTTCAAGACTCGTAATCTTCGTCTGATAGACGTGCGACTCGATAAAGCCCCATGCAAAGAAATCTAAAGGGGTTAAATCTGGTCATCTCGCTGGCCAAGGTCTGTTGCTTCCGCGTCCGATCCAGCGATTTGGAAAACGTCCATTTAGATAATCCTGAACAATTTTGGCATAGTGACAAGGAGCACTATCATGTTGATAGACGACGGGGATAGGATTGTTAGTACCGTCGTCTATCAACATGATGGTGCTCCTTGTCACTATGCCAAAATTGTTCAGGATTATCTAAATGGACGTTTTCCAAATCGCTGGATCGGACGCGGAAGCAACAGACCTTGGCCAGTGAGATCACCAGATTTAACTCCTTTAGATTTCTTTGCATGGGGCTTTATCAAATCGCACGTCTATCAGACGAAGATTACGAGTCTTGAAAACTTACGTACACGTATACGAACTGCTGCGGATAACATAACCCCGCAAATGCCCCAGAATGTGTTTAGAAATGCTGCGGAACGATTTGAGCTGTGCAGGGATACTGATGGGCGTCACGTCGAATCCTACTCTTAATTATTTAATAAATGTTACCACTTTATCATTTTATGATTGAATTCCATATAATTTCCAAGTGCTTCACAAAAATAGATCCTGACTTTATGTACACCCTGTATATACTGTATATAATCATCGCTGCATTCATAGTTTAAGTGCAAGTCTCTCTTTCTCTCTCTCTCTCTGTATATATATATATATTCGCTGAGATATGTACCACATTAGGTACGAATCGGCGGTGAAATAAAGAAAGGAAAAAAAATATATAAGCAGAATTAAGAAATGTGTACAGTATTTTATAATTATAGAAAAATTAATGGGAAAAAATAAATTATATATATATATATATATACACACACACACACACACACACACACATATATATATATACAGTTTAATATTTGGTGTTTTTAAAGCATGTTATTCTTCGTTTGATGCTCATTACGAAACGTATTCATTATCGCCTTTTTACATTAGGAAACACACCACGAATGAGATGAGAGCCTGATAAGAAGGTCAATGTTGATGTTAAGCGTTAGCGTCGGACCGCTCGGGGAAATAATGCGTTGTTGACCTCATTTTATGAATCTCATTAAAGTACGTTTGCAAATCAGGATCATAGTGAGAGGTTTTTCCTTTTTGATGTTAAGCATTCTGAACATTACAAAATCTGTTAACGTAATTAACATAACTTGACTGAAATAACGGTCATTTCTTCTGTTAATAAAACGTGTTTTATTTTTATCTTTATATACATATATAGTCATATATAATAATAATTATTAATCTTCTCTGAAAACTCTTTGATAGGTTAAGAGGAGAATATAGGGATTATGGATTGGACTCTACAATGGATTATGATAAATCAAAGCACTGTTGCTTCCAGAGGTGATACGGAAGCCTCGTTAGTACGTTGACCCTCTATGTACTTGGCAATGGTACTGCGAGCTGCTCGTATCCTTAATGAATATTTCGGCGGAGCGATGCTTCGTAAAACAATAAAACCTTTAATTTCTATCTAAGACTTATCCGTAAAGAATCTCTTTCATAAACGTTGAATAAAACACACACACACACACACACACACACACACACACACACACACACACGTGCGCGTTTCCGCATAAGCGAGGTACCGACTTTTTTAAATCCATTCATATATCTAAAAAAATAATTAACCAACGTAGTTTAACCAAACGTAACCTTTAGGCCATCAAGTCAAAAAGTATTTTGGATGCATTTGAGGACTCGAAGGGTGTTTTCTGATATGTTGTTAAATACTAAAGTGCTCGTTGTTCTAGCCGAACCGAACATAACCAAACCTTATCTAACCTAACCTAGCGTAACCCAACCTAATCAGGACCGATATCTCTTTTTCCGACAATAAAAATGCTTCTAGATTTTTATATAAAATTTTTAATGTTCCAAGGTACCAAAAGCGTTACCTCACAAAAAAATTGCTCCACTACATCTGTGAATTATTACACTTGATCTCATTTATGCTAAGTTACTTATATATATATATATATATATATATTATATATATATATATATTTTGTGAGAGGACCAAGACTGTTTAACCATCTGCCCAAAGAACTAAGGAACACGAGAGGTGTTGCGGTGGATATTTTCAAAAGAAGATTAGACGCCTGCCTCAGAACAATCCCAGATGAGCCGGGCGTACCTGGATGTGAGGTGTGGAGCAAAAGAAACCAATTCTCTACTTCACCAGGCCAACTGGCGAGGAGGGTCGACAAGCTTGACCTTCGTGAAATGAGGAATCGTCGCACGGAACATTTGAAAGGTTGAAAGGGGTGAAAGGTATGCATAGGAGAGGAAGAAGGTTCTTCATTATTGGTTAGAAAATGTGCTAAAAACAAAGCAACAACATTTCATAAACCATAAAATGAAAGAAGAAGAAGAAGAAAACAACAATTCTTTGTTTTGGAAGAAATTGTGAAAACACATTTTGGGGAAAAAACAGTCATTTCGTGTCAACTTTACAGATAATTACGAAGATGAAAACATTAATTGTTCATGGCAAACTTTTCTACCGTGAACTTGCTCGTATTTTTATTTGCAAAAGTCACATACGACATTCAACATACAAATAAGCAAGGCTCTTCTCCGTATTGCGCTGTTCCGTGTACCTTATGAACCATTTTCTCGATTACCTTCGGGTGAAAGTCTTTATATATATATATATATATATATATATATATATATATATCACACATGTGTGTGTGTGTGTATGTATGTGTGTGTACACGTATTCGTATATATGCAATGTCGACATCTAATGCGAAAATGTCACAATTATAAAATTAATTAAATTATGTTAATATCTGTTATAATTTTTAATGCACGTTAATTACACTTCATAATTTAATGCAGAAAAAATTATATAATTTAAATTATGCTTTGTAATTATTAATTATACTTCACTATTTAATTTTCAGTTGTAACACCATTTAATTAACGAATTAATGCGTGTGAAATGGTTAATATTCTTGTAGTTGCACTTAAAGTCAAGGAAGGGTGATTACTTCCCATTAATTTTCATTCCCATTTTTATCCGCGATCCGTAAGTGGGAATTCTCGAAGTGAGAATTCTACATTTGAGAGAAGAATTTCTTGATCCAACGTCACTTTTAATGACGTATTTTAATACTTATCAACTGATGTTTAAAAAGAAAGCGTGATCCAGTTGTAGTTCTGGAAGTATTTTCTATGAAAAATCTCACTTAATTTGGGAAATCTTACAGTGAGAATGGAAATGGATCGATTTGAAAAAAATTCCCTCCTTTGAGATTCCCATTTTTGGATTTCTCATTTTAGGACAAAGATTGAAATGAGAATGACAATGAATGGGAAAAATCCAGGAATTGTTTGATAAGATTTATCGATTTACTTCACGAAACTAGTTAAAATAACTTATCATTATACAATTTTTTGTCCATTTTTTTTACAGTTTTCGTCATTCTCATTTTAGTCTCCTACCAAAGTGAGAAATCCGCGATTGAGAATCTTAAAGGAGGTAATTCTCAAATTGATCCATTCCCATTCCCACTGTATGATTCCTCGTTTTAAGACGGATTTTTCATACAAAATAGCTTTGTGGTCCGAAACTGCGTCACAATTCGCATTACCTTTCCCAGTTGAGGAAATTCTTTTCTGAAGTTTGGAATTCCTCCTTCAAGCATTCTCACCTAGGTAGGTGTTAACGAAGATATATTCAGTGTCTCCGTTAGGCGCCTTCGGAGCCCGCTGCCGCGAGGGGACCCCACAAACAGGAGCCACCCACCTAGATCGACAATTTTTTTATATAAAGGGAATTCCTCCCTCAATTTGTAGTGAAATCGTTTTGAATGTTAATATGAATGTTCATTTTCGTGTTCTTCTTCAGTTTAGTTGGTCTTTCTTCGATTACTTAGTGCAACTTTCTGTTTGTTTTCAGCCTGTTTCGCTACAAAGTGACTTTTACTTCCTGCTGCTCAATTAAACTGGACGTCAATTGCCACTGACAAAACTGAAGCTCATAAAAAATTATTTACGTTCTACAATGTCTCAGGATAGGCTGTAAAATCTGGCTATTATCTCTGTTGGAAAAATGTAAGGAGAAAACTAAGTTACGCGGACATTATTGACGATTTTGCGTCTAGAATAAAAAAGGAAAAAATGTGGAAGAGAAGTGTCGATGAAGAAATGTCGAAGAATGTAGAAAAAAGTAAGAAAATGTAGAAGTATTACTGATTATTTTGTGACGCTACTGATTATGCTGTTAACTTTTTGTTACAAAATAAATGTCTGCGTTTGATTGGTCCGCTCAAAGATATGGGATTTCCTACATGAGGTCTCGCGGAGGGCCCCCATGAAGACCCGCGTGGGCCCCCACTCCGACATACAGACCAGAGGCCCTGGGCCGTATACAGCTTCACTCTAATCAGTGCATAATAGAAAAAGTTTCCATTATGTCGAAAACTTATACGTAAGGGTGTGGCCTTTCACTAAACCCTGCATAACATACCAGAAAACACTAATGAGTAGTCAGTAATATTTTAATTAGAAATAATCAACTAATCATACAATATGGAACCACTGTTGGAAGGTCCATGAAAATACATGGACATCAGTTCTGGAATTAAGTCTGAATCAAGAGTTAAAGACAGGTTCTTCTCCAGGCGTAGATGACCTATCGAATGAACATTTAAAGTATGTTAATGACGTGGTGAATATTCATATTTTATTACTTTTCTCAACCATGCTTGCAAATAGTTATATTACTGAAAAGTTTATGAGGATATGTATCATGTCCCTTGTCAAAAATAAATAGGGGACATTCTATCTAGCGATAATTACAGACCAATTACTGTTGCTTCCTGCTTCTCAAAACTACTTTAGAAACTTTTTAATATTGACTAAATGATTATTTATGGACATCTCCTTATCGTTTCGTTTTAAAAGATCCAACTCAATAGATTTATGTATTTGTCTTGAAGGAATTCATATTTAGATTCACTGATAGTAATTCAACTATTTACATTGACGTCTAGAATATAAGCAAGGTAGCGTAAATCACGATATTTTATTTAAGAAATTAGAAAGAAGGTTCCATTGTATATAGTAGATATATTGAAATTATGGTACAGCCACCAATCTTTTACGCTTAGATGAGCAATGTATGGTATATTTTTTCATATATTGTCCGAGTATTTTGGTTCCTCATGAAGAGTTAGACAAGGCTCCTTGCTCTCTACTCTGCTGTTTATTGTATATACTGATGTCTTAATTACCTCGTTTATCAAGGCAAAAATAGAATGTTGTGTAGATAACATGAGATAAACAACTTAGTCTCGCTGATGATATACTGTAGTATTTGGAGGCTCTTCAGTTGAAGGTCTGGATCATCATAAAAAAAAAGTCTGATTTATATTCACAGAACCATAATATTAACTTTAATGTTAAGAAAACTAAGTTTATGCAATCAAATAACTAATATTATTTTCAAAATGAGAGGGAAACCAATAGAGGAAGTATTATACAAGAATTTAAGTCTCTGGATCAAATTATCACCATCTCCTTGAGCGACAACTCAAACATAAGAAACAATATCGAAGCTCCTGTGCTAAAGCAAACATGATTATAAGGAACTTCAGATGCTGTACAAGCGAAGCTAAAGACATTAATGTTTAGGGTAGTAACTTTGGGTTAATTATCAAAAAGCTCTTGAAGAACCATTAATTTGCTTCATAATGGATCTTTTAGATTGCTGCATAAATAACTCCAAGGTGCTCAGCTTCGCAAATGTTTACTAACCACAATGTCTCGATCTCCGGAGGTAACAAGACGTGCTCAATATATAGGAAGAGATTGTAGACACCAATCAACCAGGGAAGTACTCCGGGGGAGACGTTAGACAAAAGATAGGGAGTGCTAGAACTCCCGTTTCTCCTGTCACTGTCCTCCTTAGCTGATCTTTTTCCGTGTCTCATCTACCCTGTGAGCAGTCCAGCATGCTCTCAAACACACACTTCTCTCCCTTTTCTTCACTACATACACATGTACCTTACACACTACATAATCTTTTCAAAATTTAAAAAAAAAATGGCATCAACTTCAAGAGCCTCGGAGTCCCTGGGGAGGGGACCATAAATGTCCCCACTTCTGGCTCCCCCTCTGCCGATACCGGGAACGCAGATCCGGGCAGCGGGGCTGGATCTCTACCGCCCATTCGAGATGTTCTGAACCCCTGTCTGATTCACTTTTCTTAAATTTCTGCAGCATTCGTGGCCTTTTCTCAAATTTTCAATCTGTTGAACACCACTTCTCCTCTAAGCCTCATCTTCTTTTCCTCACTGAAACTGAGGTGTCTGGGACGACTGACAGCAACCCTTTTCTGTACCCTCTTACTTTCTCTATACTCAATTTCGCTCCAAAGGTGGATGTTGCGTATATGCACGCAATGACTTAACTTATTCTCGTATTCCCGAACTCGAATTTCCGAATTCTATACCCTCTGGCTAAGGCTTAAATGCCAATCTCAAACTAAATACATCTGCGCTGTTTACCTTTCTCCTAATTCGATTGACTATCCAAAATTCTTTGACTACCTCACTTCCAAAGTGGAATACATTCTTTCCCGCTCTCCCTTTGCTGAAATCTCCATTTTAGGAGATTTCAATGTTCACACCACCTTTGTCTTTCCTCCTATTTCACTGACATCCCTGGTGAACTAGTGAACTAGCTTACAACTTTTCTGTCCTAAATGACCTAGAGCAGATTGTACAGCACCCTACTCGTATCCTCGATCGCCTTGGAGATAGGCCCAACATTCTGGATTTATTTAACAGTGTGTTCCTCTTAACAGTGTGTTGTTATTAACAGTGGTGTTCCTCAGGATTCTCTCTTGTCACCCACTTTTTTCCTTTTATTTATTAATGATTTTTTAATTCGCACATCCTGTCCTATTCACTTCTATGCCGATGATTCCACTCTCACTTCACTCACTTCCTTAAGCGTCCCTCTCAACACTCACTCTATGATTCGCGTAGAACGACTATGGAGCACCTAACCTCTGATCTTTCTGATATCTCTGAATGGGGCAGAGAACCTTGTGGCTTTCAATGCCTCAAAAACTCAGTTCCTCCATCTGTCTACTCGTCACAATCTTCTACACGACTATTCCCTTACCTTCAACAACACACAACTCAATCCTTCCTCTTCTCTTAACATTCTTAGCGTTTCCTTTTCTCGTGATCTTTCCTGAAAGATCAAATATACTGTACTCTCTTTCTGAAATAGCTTCTAAGAGGTTAGGTGTGCCGTACCGCCTCCGCAGTTTCTTCACCCCCACTCAGTTGCTGTCTTTGTACAGGGGTCTTGTTCACTCCTGTATGGAGTATGCTTCTCATGTGTGGGATGGCTCAATCCGCACAGCCGTACTTGACCGGGTGGAATCAAAGGCTTTTTGTCTCATCAATTCCCCCCCCCCCTCTTACTGATTGTCTTCAATTTCTCTCTCTCGCCTCACTGTTGCCTCGCTCTCTTACTTATTCGCTATCATAACGGACAGTCCTCTTCTGAACTCTCTAATTGCATGCATCCTCTTTAAGGAGAGCACGCAGTACCAGACTTTCTACACTTTCTCATTCCTTTTCTGTCCAACTATCTAATGCAAGGGTTAATCGGTATTTTCAGTCTTTCATCTACTCAACCGGTCAACTCTGGAACAATCTTCCTCAATCCATCTTTCCTCCTGTCTATGACCTCCCATCTTTCAACCGCAGAGTGTCTGAGGATCTCGAAAACCCCGGACCTTGATTTTGGCTCTCTTCCTCTTCTATGGGAGGGGGCGCTTTTGCGGGCATTTGCCCTTGGCCCCTCCTTCCTGCATAAAAAAAAACTATGCAAAGAATTCCAAACTCAGCCAACCTAGTTATCCGAGTTATTCATCACCCTTGCCCTATGTCTTCTAAACTATGGGTTTCATAATATGAAAACGTTGGTCTGTAGCCCCAATTAACATCGTGATTGCTATGTTTTCATTACTTGTAGTTTTATTTTTGGACTAATTTGTAATGTGGACTATTTTTCATTTTAATTCATTTTAATTTCAAGATGCTTCCCAAATTCTTAACTGAACACTTCAACTAATTACTATGAAAACACACTACGAAAGTACAAACAAATAGTTCTTCCGAGTACTTTTGAAAGCACTCGCTCGCCTTCTTTCCTCCTATAATGAAATAAACTTACTACTCACTACAGTAGTGTAAAAAAACCCTTCCCATATTCTTGATAGACACAAATCAATGATTTCTTGCAATAAATATAAGTGATATTAAGTTATTTGAATGTCGATGAAATCCCCCGTGTATGAGATGTCTATATAAGTCCGCTCCGATCCTCCTTTCGTGTTTCTGAAGGCCAAGCGGACGAAGGCTGTGAATTAACCGTATTTGTTTATCTTCGCAAATTAACATAACCAAAAATGAATAAAACACAGCCTATAACAAGAATGTAATAGCATAAGGTTCAGAATTAATAAAGTACAATTACGCTTATTATTAGCTATATATATATATTTATATATACAGTATGTATACTGTATGAAGAATATAAAATATTAACCTTATATATATATATATATATATATTATATATATATATA
Source organism: Bathynomus jamesi (assembly GCA_023014485.1). Taxonomy (NCBI): domain Eukaryota; kingdom Metazoa; phylum Arthropoda; class Malacostraca; order Isopoda; family Cirolanidae; genus Bathynomus; species Bathynomus jamesi. The sequence continues at coordinate 131,035 of JAJOZX010008178.1, read as the reverse complement.
TATATGCAAAAATAACTGCAATGACCGCGCAGTATATAAATGAATAGAAACGACATAAGTATTAAGGAACGTTTCTGCACACGAGGAGGAACGTTCCTTAATACTTATGTCGTTTCTATTCATATATATATATATATATATATATCACACGTCAACCGTATATAATGTAAATAATTTATATTAAATACCCATGAAATGAAAATGAAAATTAAACTAACTCAAACGAGACCAAATACCATACATAAAAGCTTCAACTACTTAATATATAAGTAAAACCAACTTAATTATGAGCCTATTTTTTAATTAAGCATATCTTTCGATATAACTTTTGTTGTCATCTATAGTGTCAAATGACATCTGGGTAAATTTTTTACTTTAAATTTAACTTCATGACAGAGTAATGGACGATTTTAAAATTACTTTAGATTATAAAATAGAGAAACTCCATTTTATAAATGGAGAAGTCTTATTTCATCTCAAAATCTTCAGATTATTGTAGTCAGTATAATGTTTAAATCCTCGTTTTGCGTAGTCTGATAATTAATAGTTTGTAAAGTAGAGAGGTCGTTATCATCATCTTTTACAAAGAGAATCCTAAAATTGTTTGTGCTCATTGGGTGACCCGAATCAAGAGAATGGTTTCGGATACTCGAGTATACATTGTATGGGTTAGTAAGTCTCGTATTTTACGGGTGGTAACCCCTCTATATACGCATTATGTCCAGAGGCCGTAGCTCAGTGGGTAACACCGTTTACCTGTCGGCGAAGTGAAGACACTGAGGTCACGGGTTCGGCTCCCGATCGTGCTGGTAATAATAATTCGGGAGTTAGCGCAATGGTCCACATTAGTTATCCTTGGCGCTGTGCCAGTTTTTGATCCTCCTCGATGTTTATTCTTATATATATACATGATCATCGATTCGTACTATAAGTTGAGGTGTAGCGTTTTCAACATAGGATGAAATTGTATTCATCACACTCGTATTGATAAATTAGAATTGAGTAAAGAGATATGAAAATTATTTCCTTAATTAATTCGAAGAAGTGTATATATATATATATAATATATATATATTAATGTAAAGAACGATGCTTGTATAGAAGAACGTTCCGCACAAGATGAGGAGGGAGAACGAACAAATGAAAAATGAGGTAACCACCCGGGAATCGAACCCGGGATCTTCCGATTGCCGGTCAGATATGCTAACCACTACACCATGGGCTTCGATTAATCAGAAGTCGTAATTCTCCTACATACGAGCAGAAACCAATGCCCTGAGGGGGCACCTCCCGCATGCCGCACATATATACATTTTAACTGCAAACAACACACAGTATTTTGTGCGGAACATTCTTCTATACAAGCGTCGTTCTTTACATTAATTATACTGTGTGTTGTTTGCAGTTAAAATGTATATATGTGCGGCATGCGAGAGGTGCCCCCTCAGGGCATTGGTTTCTGCTCGTATGTAGGAGAATTACGACTTTTGATTAATCGAGGCCCATGGTGTAGTGGTTAGCATATCTGACCGGCAATCGGAAGATCCCGGGTTCGATTCCCGGGTGGTTACCTCATTTTTCATTTGTTCGTTCTCCCTCCTCATCTTGTGCGGAACGTTCTTCTATACAAGCGTCGTTCTTTATATTAATTATACTGTGTGTTGTTTGCAGTTAAAATGTATACATATATATATATATATATATACACACCAGTGGATCGTTTGAACGGCGTGGAAAGTTAAAGCATTTCAAAAATATATATATATATATATATATATATATATATATATATCTGAGAAGCTTTAAAACCTGAACGTTATAATGAACAAAAATTTAGAGAAATACGAGTATTTACTTAAATTAACTTTTAAGTAACCTTTTGCAATCTTACGTTCAAAATGTCTGAGGGAAAATGGCAAATATTTAATTAAACAACAAACAAACGGGTATTTATAACTTATAATTAAGATGAAAATTGATGATAAATCAGAATAAACTCTTTTAATTTAAAGAAACAATTATCGAACCCTTATTTCGTTTTATTAGAAGAAGTTACCGCATAATGATCAACTCGTTCAACAAATTCAAATATGGGATGATAATTTCAGGATCAAATTTTGTTTAAAATAGAGAGCTGTGTAAACACCAGAAAAAAATCCGATTCCAGTTTTAAAGTTAAAATTTTACAAAATACAGCTTATATTTTAATTGAGAAAATTAATAAATTTAAATGTGTTTCTATTGTATTGAAAATGAAAATGAAAATGAAAAGGTTTATTGGCAGACTATAGTCCATATGACAAATATTATTAACGCAATGACAGTTCATATACTAAAAATAGAAATATATACAGATGATTAGAAATAATACAGCAATGTCAAAGTTAAGTGGAGCTACGGACAGACGTTTTCGTACCAAGAATTGCATAGTTTAGAGATAAACGGCAGGACTCATGGATAGCTTGGATAATCGGGTTGGTTGAGTTTTTAATTTTTTACATCAGACTGTAATGAGCACATATTCTTACCTCCTGAAAGCTCGGGACATTGCGGGTAGAAAACATTTGCGAAGCTGAGCATCTCGGGGGTAATTATGTAAGAGTCTAAAAGACCTATTGTACGGCAAATTTAGGGTTCTGCCAAAACCTTTTTTATAATTCACCCCGAGTTGCTGTCCGTAAATATTACTGCAGAAAGTATGAAAGAGAGGTTTCTTCAGCGGCACTTGTACAGAACCGAAAGTTCCTTGTAGTCATATTCGCTTTAGCACAAAGGCTTTGAGATTGTTTTCTTATATCCGAGTCATCACTCAAGGAGCTTCTAATAGTTTGACTCAAATACTTAAACTCTTGTGCTTCCTCAATGACGTCACCTTTCATTTTAAACCTAATATCAGCTGGCTGCTTACAGCTTTTAGGATGAAACTGCATAACCTTAGTTTTTGTAACATTAAAAAGAATATCATGTTTCTGCGAATACACTTCGCAGACTTCTAGTAGCCGATCCAGACCTTTAAGTATTAAGTGTCAAACTTCTTCATGGAAACAAAGAGAGAAGCAGAAGATTTAACTACTTTCAAAGACGTTCAGTGCAAAGTTTAAAAAGCCAGGAACGAACGTGACCCGTTGGAAAGGCAATTGAACCACGGCAAGAGCGAAGACACTGAGGTCGGAGTTCGAATACTGATGGTGCTGGTAATAGCAACTCGGGCGTTCTCGCAGCAAGAGGAAGAAAACTCGCAAAACCTGAAGAAGAAACTCGAAAAAATGTATGAGAAGAGACTGTACAATAGGGTGGATCACTTTTAACTTTTTTTTAAAAATTATAGCTGGTCAAAGTTTTTCCCATGATTTGGTTCAGTGGAAGTACACTGACACCATTTATACCAAAATCGATCAATATTTAGGGGTCGCGCATCGACCTTGAAAATTTCAATTTTGGAAATTTGGCCAAATTGACAATGTTTTACTGAATAAAGATAAATCATCAAATGACCATATTTTCTGAATCCTCTCAGTGAAAGAAATCCTCTCAGATACTTACCAAGTTGATAGGACAAGTGGTTTAGAAGTTATACTCACCTTGAGATAGCATTAAAATTTAAAGTACCGTATTTGTCCCCGTACCTCCATATGCTGTCTGCCATTGTCTGCTTTTTAGGATAAGATAAAACGAATAAGGAAAGATCAAATGTATTTTGTATTAAAACGGTTTACCGATATCACTAAAGGCACTTACTCCGGTGCCCCTAACTAGGTTCAAAAACTGTATGAATCGTGGTTAGAACACACGTCATCTTAAGGCGTGCGCCATGTACTCTCTCTGCTAACTCCCTTTCCCTCTGCGCTACGTCATCTTGGCAAGTGACGACTTCTTGAAGTCACCGAGTTCTTTCCGGCTCTTTTCCACGAGCTGAAGAAGACCCTGCAGCTGTGACTCGTCTTTTGTGACAGTGTTCGCGTAATCTTCTATCAGTTTTATCCCTCTCTCTGCCACGTCGTTGGTAACTTTCAGATGCGAGATGACATTCTTCAGATCACAGTAGTTCTTATCTTGATCCCACTTATTCACCGGCAGAGTGAGCCACGTAGACGCGCACACCTGCAGGCCTGTGAACACGAACCACGATGACTCATCGATCAGGTCCGGAAGGCGCGTCGTGTCATCAACCGAGACGTTGTCATACGTGAAGTCCTCGGGCACAGCGAGGCGGCACAGCTTCTTTGCCATCTCGTGCTTCACAGTGTCTTCCACTTTGTCACTGCAGAGGGCGAAAACGACGGTCTGAGGCCTCAGATACCACAAGTGCCGCCTGATCACTGCCAGTGAAGCCTCTGCAATCTCGCGATCCACAGCCCTGTACTGCAGAAGACGCTGGTACAACACAAGGTCATTCAGCGGGGCATCAGCTGCGACAGGAGCCGCCAGCCAGGCAGGTGCGTAGAGGAGTGCAGTAAATAGTACCACTCTCTGAAGTTTCTGTACCAGCTCGTCGTCGAACTCCAGCTGACCGCTGAACATCAGGAGCTTCGTGTAGTAGATGATCTGAAACGAATACGCACTGTGATGTATAAATACCGATACCACTCCATATAAGTTTGTTTAATGGTAAATTATTTATCTTATTTTTTTCTGGTAGGGACTTCAAATGGCTGTTTGCAGAAGGCAATACAATATTTAACTTCTAATTCAAAATACCAACCTTGGCCATCCACCTCGCATGATGGTAGGCTCCTGGGCGCATGAAGTGTGTGCCACGACGTGGCTGGGCCCCGAGTACCAGGAGTGTAATCTCCGCCACTTCTCGGTAGTCTTCTCTGACAAGACCAGAAGCGGTGCCGAGGAACTTGACTGCCTCATCTCGGAGCTCCATCAGCCACGTCACCTCCGCCAAATGCTCGATCTCCAGCTCGCGATAAGTCGAGAGGTCGAGCTTGTCCCACCTGAAAGGGGAGTTATGAAAATATTGCATGAAAACGACTGAAGTTTCCCTTTTCGACTGCTATTAACATCATTAGTAGAAGGACGCTGATATCTCAATTGCTCTGAAGGCAAAAAATCATTGGAGAAAACAAATGCGCCTTAGACTTGAAATTCACCTTCTCCTCAGATACTGGAACAAAGGTTCAGTTGGTGCTGTGGTTCTTCCAAACGCGGTGATGACCACTGCCCCCACGATGAGCTCCATAACGTGATGGCGACAGCCCAGCTGGAAGAGCGGTTTACCAAGCATGTTCTCCAGCCGGACCACCGCACCCTGCACCCTCCCCGTATTGGAGGAAGTTGTGTCGAAGCACAGTCCAATCACGTTGTTCTCGCATCCCCAGTCTTTGAGAGCACGAAAGGTCGCCTGGGCCTGGGACAGACCGGTGCCGTCAGCAACAGTCGGAACGGCCAGCAACTTTCCTTCTGTGCATTGGGGAGCTCCGGAGATGAGAATCGCCTGGCGGTGCTCCAATGATCCAAGAGAGTCCTGAAACGTATGTCATACATGCCAATCCATTATCGTCCACTGGAATATGTCAATCCACTGTCGTCACTGGAACATGTTAATTCACTGTCGTCCACGGTGAGGGCAAAACTGACCTTGATTACTTTACCGTCCCAGTGGACGACAGCATGCCTCGGAGATACGAAGGATTTCTGCACAGCTGTCGACACTTCACAACGATGTGCCACTCTTCCACGGCGAGACGTGTCCTTCGAGATACTGAATTTGTCCAGGTCTGCGGGCGGATCTGCCGAACGTAGGACTGCCGCCACGACACTTGCCACCTATGTGCGAAATTGAAAGGAAATTGACAAGGATGCGTATGGTTTTTATGTGACAAAATAATCACTAAATTTTCCGTCGTTACGTCTATTATATCTTTGTCAAGGAAAGATCATTACTGATATATACACACCTGATTATTGGACATCCGGAAGCGATCAGCCACTTCAATAACAGCCGGTGCATTGAGGATGCGGTGAGGAAGGCTGATTGATACAGTTGATTCTCTCGGCTGTCGGTATGGTGGTTCTAGCTGTGATTCGGAGTTGCTCGATGATCTGCTTTCTATAGATTCATCGTCGCTCTCAGCTTCGGTTCCTAATTTCGTTTTTGAGGTGCCTGGCTCATCACGAGATTGTTGTCTTGAGAGTTGCCGTTTTCTCTTGACAACGAACACTTTATCATTCCCACTCATTGTTGCCTGGCGCAGGCCCCGTTGATCCTCATAAAATTTAATATCTTCTTGTTTGTTGTTGTCTGAGAGCAGTCGACTTTTCTGTATCTCTTCAATAGCATCGGGAGCTCCGATGTCCCAGAGCTTGTTCAGATTTTCTGAAAACTTCTCCCTGCCTTTTCCCGCGTCACTGTCTCTCATCTTGCTCTTCTGCAGCGAGCGCCACTCTTCCCACAGTAACTCCAGTTTTCTTTCGCAGTTACGCCTCGTGATCGTCTTTATACGTGCCATGTTCCAAAATGCCAGAACATTGGCCACCGTGTCTTTTACGGCGGCCTTCCTGTCAGTAGTTTCCTGCTTGGCATAGAAGAAGTACTGGAGAACTTGATGGGTGGTTGGCAATTTGGCACCACCGATCGAGGAAGATGGCTGACCAATTAAGAAGACGTCCGTGGCTGACCTTAGAGAAGGTGGTGCTGTTGTTGCTGCTTTCTCTTTTCCAGAATAAGTAACTTTCAGAGTCTTCCCACTCCTGGTTGTTAACAGTTTATCCATTGTACTAAAGTCTAGACTTATCAAACAAGAATCAATTGACACAGTTGATCTGTAAAAAGCAAACTGTGATTAGTAAAAATATTGGTCATAGACATAGCGTGTGTGTGTAATTGGGATTTTAGGATGCGCCAGCTACTGATGCTATGATTACGTCCATAACGGGGGACAAATACGGTATTTTAAATTTTAATGTTATTTCTAGGTGAGTGTAACTTCTAAACCACTTGTCCGATCAACTTGGTAAGTATCTGAGAGGATTTCTTTCACTGAGAGGATTCAGAAAATATGGTCATTTGATGATTTATCTTTATTCAGTAAAAAATTGTCAATTTGGCCAAATTTCCAAAATTGAAATTTTCAAGGTCGATGCGCGACCCCTAAATATTGATCGATTTTGGTAAAAATGGTGTCAGTGTACTTCCACTGAACCAAATCATGGGAAAAACTTTGACCAGCTATAATTTTTAAAAAAAGTGAAAAGTGATCCACCCTACTGTACAATTAAACTGTACTTTAAAGAGCAAAAACAAATCAATTATCACCGTAAAGAAAAATTTTCCCAATTGATGCGCACAAACCAACTCTTCCTTCGATTTAGTTGATTCAACAGGATCATTTTTTTTAAATGTTCCATGCATAAGGATTTATATTTGGTCCATAATTTGTTCAATGTGTCAATGATGGATCAACTTTGGGACAATTTTAATGTTCATTGGTTCACATTGAAGCAATTTATAATTGTTCCATTCTTGGAATAATTTATAACAATTCCATCATTTGAGCAATATACAACAATATAAAGTATGTTGTCTGAAGAAACAACTGGAAGAAAACCTTACCAAAAGAACTCCAAAGTCATCACGGGTACAGAATCAATGAAATTGACCTACAAAACTGGACACAACATGAAGAAAATCTCAAATCAATTTGTTGCATAATGGCACTGAATATTCTGAACGTATGTCCAACCAGTTGGTATAGTCTTAAAGAATATAAACAGTATTTTGATCAAGGGAATTAAAGCAACTGAAGCCGTTGCTATGACGACTGCAAATGCAAAAACACTGAAACGAAAGAGATACAAACGAAAAAAACTTTGTTTTAATTATAATTATTCAAGTTCAGGTGGAACTGAAAGACTTTTTCTTACTAAACACGAATTTAACAACCCCGAACTCTCCTTTCATATATATTTCATTTAAATAATTTCAAGAGGTATCACAGTATCTTTTATATATATATATATATATATATATATTATATATATATATATATATATATAATATATATATATATATATATATATATATAATGCATGCACACATACATACATACATACATACATGTATGTATGCTAATCTTTTTGTTTTTCTGTCCCGTTATATATATTTTTGACATCTCGCCTTCTCCCTTCATTCCCTGACGAGGTGTACTTCTGAATACACGAAAGGCCTTGGAATCATTTTTCTTTTTCCTTGTGGATTTGCATCATACATACAAACAAACATACATACATACATACATACACTCATGTAACGTAAGACTACAAAAAAAATACACGTGATGAAAATACCAATACTGTTGTTAAGTGGCACGATAGACAAACATTTCCATACCAAGAAATCCATAGTCTAGAAGACATAAACTAAGACTGATGAATAGCTTGGACAATTAGACTATAGTTTTGTATTCTTCGCATTAGATTGTACTAAGCACGTCTTGTTACCTCCGGGAACCGGGAGGCTCGAGATGTTGTGGTTAGCGAACATTTGTGAAACTGAGCATCTTGGAAGAAACTTATGGAGCAGTCTAAGAAAATGTTATAAAGCAAATTTCGGGTTTTGCAACAACCTATTTTGTAATTAACTCATAGTTGATTCCCATAAAACTTTTAAATAATGAATGAATGAATGAATGAATGAATAATTCTTTATTTATTTATAAAATAAATATATTTCAATTTTACAATTTTACAATTTTACAATTTTGTTTGATCCAGTAATTTTAACGTAAAATAAATAATTGTGAAACTGGACTATTTATTGTATTTAATTTGGCCGTTAAGCTTTAGGCTTTAATGGGCTCTCAGATTAATTAAAGACAAAACATCACTTCAGAGGTAGTTATTATTAATAACACGTAAATCATGAATAAGAAGTATTAAAATACATAAACGAACTTAGAATTGAAAATTAGACAATTAATTTAAATCAATGTAAAGTCATTGAATTCATTGTGAAAATATTAATTTTTTATTTATTTATAAAATAAATTTTACAATATTACAATTTCCTTTTGTTACAATAATAAAATAATAGAAACAATACAATAATATTATTAACTGGACTATTTATTTTATATAATTTAACCTTTAATCTCTAGGCTTTACTGAGCTCTCAGGTTAATTAGTGCAGAAAGTACAAAAAAGAGTGTCTTTAGCTTCGCTTGTACAGAATCTGAAGTTCCTTTTAATCATATTTGCTTTGGCACAGAAGCTTTGATATTGTTTTCTTAAATGTCTCATCTCAAGGAGATGGTGCTAATTTGACCCAAATACTTAAATTCTTGTGCTTGCTCCATTGATTCACCTTTCATTTTGAAAAAATACAGTAGAGTCCAGTGGTTCCCAAATTTTTATGGTGGCGACCCTGAATACAATATTGTCCTGGCCTGGCGACCCTAAACGCTGGTACATGCAGTGTTAATGACCAATCATTTTGATACGTTGTGTTTATATTCATATAGTTTGATTGAATCAGTCGTTGAGAATTTCCGTCCCGCGACCCTCAGGAACACCTTCCCGACCCTCACTTGGGTCGCGACCATGGATTTGGGAACCACTGCAGTAGACCCTCACCGTTCGCGGGTTTTTTGTTCGCGAATTTGCTTATTCGCGGTCAGTTTATTGTGGCAACCCCTTGTAGATCGTGGCCCAGACGCTCGACTATTCGCGGGTCGCAGTGAACAAAGTAGTTCCCGCGGAAGAATACAGGCGCCATTTTATCTCCCACGTAGCGTCAGTATACGCCTGCCAGGGTCCGCAAGGTTGTTCTGTGTATCCAGTGGCAGATTATTATCATTGAGGCAATTGAGGCTGAAGCCTCAGGCCCCATGCTTGAGGGGGGCCCCAATCAACTGTTTCGATGATATAATTCTAGATTTCACAAACTTCTTTGATTAAATATGACAGAGTACACAAACTGACAAATTCCCTGTTTTATTTTATGTTTTATAGGCCCTAAAGTAAAGTTTGTTTAATACTGTTTTGTTTTAGCAAATGGCAAAATAGTACACTGTGTTAAGGTTCTTTTAAGTTTGTTTATCAATTAACCTAAGCACCGTACATATAATTCGTGTAAATGTACTATGTACTGTACATGTACAATTTAGGGTTATGACTTTTTAATTTTTTGTCATAAATATTGTTTCCTGTATCATCAATCGATGAACCTTTGCTTGAAAACAATAAAAAAGGGCCTAATTCTTCAGAATTAAAAACAAATGTCACCCCGAAAGCAAATATAGTATTAGTATATTCGAGACAGCTGCATTGCACCATTCTAGATTGGTTACCTGATGATTATCATAAATTGTCCAATATCTTGCAACAATACCGAAAAGCACTAAATACTCTGGAAAATCACTGGAACAGAGACCCATCTGCAATAGCTATACCAAGGAGCAACCAATATTTATTATTTTATTAATTTTTTATTTTTATTTTGGGGTGAAGTTTTTTCAAAATATATCGAAAAAACTGTTATTTTCATTGTCAGGGGACAAAAGTTCATCGATTTATGATACAGGAACATGAGGTTATAAAAATGTCATAACCCTAATGTACATGTATTGTTAATAAAAATCTATAGAAAAAGGCCCCCAAAATAAAATTAGCCTCAGGCCCCAAGTACAGTTAATCCGCCCCTACGTGTATCAGGTGATTTTATTTACTATTTCAAGTGCCCTTACTAACTTTTTGATTATGGCATCTAAGAGAAAATGAAGGTGTTGTTTCATTTTTATTGGAGCTATTTTTGTTCTTAATAACCCATTCTTTTTCAGTAAAGTATATACCACAAAAACAATGCACAAACTCGTATATATAAAGGATAAAATATGGCAGAAAGGGTAAACACTTTTAGATTTGAAGCGCCTAACCCTATTTTCCCTATAAGTCTTTAAGTTTGTGCATCGCGGATTGCCGTTCGCGGCGAAATCCAAAAACGTAACCCCCGCGAACGCTGAGGATCTATTGTAATATATATATATATATATTATATATATATATATGTGTGTGTGTGTGTGTGGTGTGGGTGTGTGGGTGTTAACAAAATAGCAATTACAAATCCTTGCAGAAAGCCAGAAACCTTTCTTAATTCATATCCTGAAGACACCTTCCAAATATTTATAATTAATTGGAAGTTTACTGCCTTATAACCTTGGTTAACCTTGTTTTTTGCTTCCGGCTGAATTGTTCATTCTGACGCAGGTCAAACTTGTTGCTCCACCTTGGACCTACAGCTTAACGTGGAATCCGAACCACGACCCACCACGGTGGTAAAAAATTACAGTCTTTACTCAGACTCGATCTCACGATCTCCAATCAGTAGCCCAGCGTCTTAACCACTAGGCCACCCAGGGTACTCATTTATCTTCCAACCTAATTTTTTTGAGCTTGGTGAACTGAACGCTGCTTGCCGTCGTCGGGAATCAAACCCGGGGCCGGTGGATTCGAAGTCAGTGATGCTAACCATTACACCACGCAAACACCACCCACACGCGCATATATACACACACACACAGGTATACGTCTCGGTGGTGTAGTGGTTAGCGTCGTTGACTACGAATCCATCGGCCCCGGGATCGAGACGGCAGCAAAACTCAGCTGTTCATCCTTCCACACAATAAAGAAAGTGGTTGGTAGATAAATGGGTACCCTGGGTGGCCTAGTGGTTAAGACGCTGGGCTGCTGGTTGAGCGTGGTTCTGATTTCACGTTAAACTGTAGGTCTAAGGTGGAGTGAAAAGCTTGACCTTCGTCAGAATGAACAATTCGGACGGAAGCTAACCAAAGGTTAGGTCGCTATGCGCGAATTCGAGATTACGCGGTTGATTAATTAAGGATCTACCCATAATAAAGCGGAAGCACTTTCGAGGTTACGCGGTTCGAGAATTTTCAAGTCCATCCACGCGAACATTCGAGAACTTTCGCGAGCATTCGAAGACGCTAATTCCACCCTTCATTTGCCTTACCGCCTTTGCCACCTTCCCCCTTAGTTTATATAAGTACAAACATACGTATTTGTTTATTATTAATATATGATATTATGCATTAATTAATTATTGTTCTCTTACAGGTTTATAATAAATATATATTGTCGTTTTGTTATTTGACTGTATAAACAGTGTTCATACGATACGTTTATCTACTGATTTTATCCGTTTATTATACAGGGTGTCTCAAAAGTCACTATCTATTTCGGTGACATTAGATGTTTTTTTAAAAAATGCTATGCTGGCATAAAGATATGTACTTCTGGTGCAAATTTGTGTATTTAAAAAAAGTTAATTGGTTTATTATCTTGACATGCTTGAACAATTCCTCGAACCTCAACTTCTTACAGATGACATTCTTGACACAGTAGTTTTTCAGCAGGATGGAGCACCGTGCCATTATGCAATAATTGTACGTGATTATCTTGACAGACGTTTCCCCGGTCGCTGGATTGGTCGTGGAGGAACACGACCATGGGCAGCACGTTCACCCGATTTAACACCATTAGATTTTTTTCGCCTGGGGTTTCATTAAGTCTAAAGTGTACACTGGTAGAAGAATTAGTGATGTAGCCGAACTTCGAAATCGTATTACCGATGCAGTTCAGAAAATAACACCTCAAATGCTGGAAAGTGTGTTCCGGGAAACAACTTATCGCTTTGAGCTCTGTAGAGACACTGATGGTCGCCATGTGGAGACAGATAAATAAATAGCACTAATTCTTTGTGGCACTTACTTTGAAATAAATTATTTTTCATGTCTTAAACCAGTTTTTCGTAATTCCCATTATTTTTCAAAATAGATAGTGACTTTTGGGACACCCTGTAGTTTGAACATTTTTTAAGGAACGTAACCCCCTAATTAACGTTGTGTCTGTGGGAAAATACGAGTATACTTCACTGTACGCGGTTTCACTATACGCGGTAGTTTTCAGGAACACAACTCCCGCGTATAGCGGGGTGTATATATACATATACTGTATATATGAACGAATCAAATACCACATATAATTTTCACTCTGAGGAAGGGTATTTATTGGATGGGCCAAGCACACAATTCATTTTAATTATATCTTCCGTAAATGTTATATATGAAAGTGAATTTCATTTTTTATTACATTTAATAATCTATATGAAAGGCATTTTAACTGATTTTTATATTTATAGTCAAGGGAATCATTACATACAACGTATATATTATATATATATATATATATAATATATATATATATATTACACTTTTCAACTGCAAAGAACACGCAGTATAATTAACGTAAAGAACGACGCTTGTATACGAAGACAATCCGCGCAAGATGAGGAGAGAGAACGAACAAATGAAAAAATGAGGTAACCACCCGGGAATCGAACCCGGGATCTTCCGATTGCCGGTCAGATATGATAACCATTACACCATGGGCCTCACTCGATCAGAAGTCGTAATTCTCCTACATACGCGCAGAAACCAATGCCCCGAGGGGGGCACCTCCCGCATGCCGCACATATATACATTTTCAACTGCAAAGAACACGCAGTATAATTAACGTAAAGAACGACGCTTGTATAGAAGACATTCCGCGCAAGATGAGGAGGGAGAACGAACAAATGAAAAAAATGAGGTAACCGGGTGGTTACCTCATTTTTTCATTTGTTTGTTCTCCCTCCTCATCTTGCGCGGAATGTTCTCCTATACAAGCGTCGTTCTTTACGTTAATTATACTGCGTGTTCTTTGCAGTTGAAATGTATATGTAGGTGCGGCATGCGGGAGGTGCCCCCCTCGGGGCATTGGTTTCTGCGCGTATGTAGGAGAATTACGACTTCTGATCGAGTGAGGCCCATGGTGTAATGGTTATCATATCTGACCGGCAATTGGAAGATCCCGGGTTCGATTCCCGGGTGGTTACCTCATTTTTTCATCTGTTCGTTCTCTCTCCTCATCTTGCGCGGAATGTCTTCTATACAAGCGTCGTTCTTTACGTATATATATATATATATATATATATATGTGTGTGTGTGTGTGTGTGTTTGCCGCGTTGCCTTTAATAGGTATTTATCGAATGACATTTCCTTTAATATATTATGATTCGGTTTGTTAGTGGCACTTTAAAATATAATTAATGATTTTAATGGGAGGAAAATACTATTTTAAAAGCATATAATTAAATCCTATATTTCATTTATCAAAATTATGGGTTAAAAACGTTAATGGAATCGTTTATAATCATTCGCCTCAATATAATAGATATTAAGTAGTTTATATATATATATATATATATATATATATATATATATATGGTTCATAACTCTTTCTATTATCAATTACAGCCTATTGATTTCATACCCAAAGGACGGACATATATATACACCCTAAGATGATTTAGCTCAAATTAAATTCCTTGTAAGACGATAACAGAGGCTTCCTCTATCTTGTTTTTCTTTATTGCCAATTTTATTTTTAAGGGATAATTATTGTATTTTATGGTATATCGTAGTTTTTAGGGTACATAAAACCTATAATTATTATTGTTTACGACTCTATATATATGTCATTTGCGGAACTTGAGAGAATATTGGAATAAAAAGCTCATTATTTTTTCTATAATGATTGTTCCTTGGCATTGCGCGAGTATTGTGTGTGTGTGTGTGTGTGTGTGTGTGTGCCCGCGCGCGCGCATGTATATACATATGTATAGACCAGCCCTTCGCAAATTGATGTTTGAAGATCTTAACCAGATAGGTTGATATTTATACTACCTTTATATGTATATATCATGTGACGAATTTGGTGTATCTGTTTTGATCTTTTTATGATGGAAAATTCATATAAAGCAAAACTCGGATTAAATTAAAAATATATAAAATAATAAAATTACGGGCTTTCATACTGTAACTTTATCATCGAATAAATTTATTACTAATATATACTCGTGTGTGTGTGTATATATATATATATATATATATGTCAGAGAGATAGATAGATATCATAACTGAGGCCTTATTAGCTATACCCAAGTTGGATTTGCAATGATGGAAAATGTCACAAATATAGAAATAACTCAAATAATTAATTTAATGGTGTTATGTTTAAGGTAAAAATACATTAAAATAATCAAGATAATAAAGATAAGTACTTTTATTTATGTCTTTCTTTGTGTTGAATATGTAAAAATATAGTTTTCTCTCACTTAATAATTGAATAAAAAAATATAAATAAAACATCTGCAATTCTAATTTAAATTAGTTCAGTTTTGAATGTGTAACGAAATGAGCAAAGCTCCTTTTAAGTATAAAATTAAAATAAAAATTAAATATTGTAAAGTATAATTTCTTCATACATCAATTACTCTGTAATGAAGATAATTTATAAAAGGCGAGTATAGTTTGATAGGATATAGGTCCCCTCCTTCACATGATTTCTGCTGTTACGACGGAGGTTAAACAACTCCATATCACACACACACACACACACACACACACATTTTATATTATATATATATATATATATATATATATATATATAATATATATATATATATGTGTGTGTGTGTGTGTGTGTGTGTGTGTGCCTCTAAAATTAAGTCCTAAGTTAA
This sequence comes from Bathynomus jamesi, assembly GCA_023014485.1. NCBI lineage: Eukaryota > Metazoa > Arthropoda > Malacostraca > Isopoda > Cirolanidae > Bathynomus > Bathynomus jamesi. Next base: position 115,452 of record JAJOZX010008178.1, on the reverse strand, counting down.
ATCTTTCTTTCAGTCTCTGCTCTCATTAATTCCTGATTTTATATAGGTTTAAAGGGGTAAGGGGGATTGCGCAAAGTTGGGGAAATGGGTTGCTATTCTATTACAAACATCCTTCTTGGAAAAACCCATAATAATAATAATAATAAAAATAATAATAATAATAATTAATGTCTGTGAACTATTGGGTTTCCCCATAATACACACTATATATTTAGTGGTGGACCGGATATCCGCATCCGCATCCGCATAATTTTTAACATCCGCATCCGCACTTCTGACTGCGGATGTTATGAGGATATTACCTCTAATAAATTATGCAATTTACAGTTAAATTAGCTTATAAAGTATCTTATAAGGCCCAGTCATGCACATTTCATGTAAAGTATTAATTATTAATGAACAAACAAATATATAAACCTCAAAATATAAATACCTGCTAACACAGAAAATTGAATGAAACTTGTTTCATTGAATTTTCTGTGGCTGAAATTCTTGAGAAAGTTATTATTTTTATCATAATGAAAACAATAATATTATTTTCAATTCTTATGCATTGTCTGCTATAATAGTAATATCACGAAATTTGAAAAATTATGTCATATATTCATAATTTTATATTATATTGATAGATTAACTAAATATCCGCATCCGCGGATATTGAAATTAAAGATCCGCATCCGCATATGTTGAAAAACTGACATCCGGTCCACCACTAATATATATATATATATATATATATATATATATACACACTGTATATGTTGTCAGAAGGTATCATCCCACTGAAATGTGATTCCCGTTTCATTCTGCGCCCAAGGGTGCGAAATCCGAGATGGAGAATGTCAAAGGAAGATCTCAAATCGATCTATTCCTATTTCATGCCATTCTCATTTTCATTCACGGTTTTCCACTTTAGTCCAGGTTAGGTAGGTTAGGTTAGGTTAAGTTAGGTTAGCCATTCTCATTTAGCACCTCTACCCCGAATACGAATGGGAGTAACATTCTTTCTGAAACCGAGAAACTCTTCTAAAAAATTAGCCACCGACTCTGAAGTCCCAATCTACGTAAGAATCCTTTACTTAGGACCATACATAGTAAGTCAATCTCTTTGAAATCTCTCCTTACTAGGGCATACCCCCAATGTCATTTTAGATACATAGCCACGAACCACGTTTCAATTAGTAAAATCTGACACCACAAAGAAAATACCCGAAAACATTTAAAGTTCTCCCTTGTGTATCATTATTTGTGTGCTGACTACCAAGTGACTGCCAAGAGTAGGTCCCATTATCGTACAGCTAAAACAAAGGGCGGACCTATATCAAACTCTGAACATTCATTTCTTTATACGTACTCACGTCCAACAACATTCACACCGATCAGATTCAATAGCTTTGACATTGTTTCCAGTGGTCAATCTGCTATTAACCTCAGAATATTAAAATCCTTCTGTGTGCGTGTCCTAAAACCACCTCTGAATGACTTAGCTTCCTCTACCGAACTCTCCATAGTTTAATACGCAGCAACCAACCAAGCCAATGCATTTTTCATTACATTCGCTTTGTTTGAGTGCGGTCGTGCTCAGTAAAGGCTAATGTCTCGTTAGATCTCTTTTGAAATATTTGATTTGCTTTGTTTTAACTTATATTTGTTACTCATTTTGCAGAATCACAATTTTACAAATGTATATAACTAGTTTTAGTCTTTTTCGCTAATTCTGTAACCATTAAGGATGGAAACTGTGATTTTCCGAAACGGTTTGAAGTTCAAAAATAAATGATCTCTACACCGTAAATTAAAGTTGCTCCATACAGAGAAACTTTCCTATACACGTTATTGCTCCATCTGAACCGAATTTAGAATGATTTCGAATCGATTTTATTTTAAACGCCGATATAAATTTGTTCAAAATCGGTCCAGAAAGGAAATGGATTCCAATGGCTTCTATGATTACCCATTCGTTTTACGAAGGAATCGCTCCATAATCGGATCATGCAGCAAATGCGACAATTATTGTTTTAGAAACGGTGGTCTGTGTGGAACAATCGATTTTTAACTAATTATATCTACATTAAAACTAAGATTGATTCAAAATCGTGCCAGAAAGGAGAGATGGACCATCATTTTACCAAGAAATCGGTCCATATTCGGCTCAAATGAAACAATAAATTTTTTATAGTGCACTAAGGCATTGGTCCTTATTTTTATTCTCGGATTAAGGTTCCCTAAGTTTCCTATATCGACTATATATGTATATATAGCAACTCGCTCCTCCACCAACTTGACCTTTGTGTGAAGAGAGGCCAACGCACGGAACTGCTACGAGGTTACGAGGTGTATATATATAAAACCTTGGTTTTACTTTCGCCGGAATTGTTCATTCTAACGAAGGTTAAGTTTGTTGCTTAGACCTATAGTTTAACGTGGAATCCGAACCACGACCCACCACAGGTGGTTAGAAATTACAAAGAAATTACGGACTCAATCTCATGACCGACAGCCCAGCGTCTTAACCACTAGGCTACCCATTTATCTCCCAACCAATTTTTATTGTGTGGAAGGATGAACAACTGAATGAGTTGTGCACCGTCTGCCGTCCCCAGGAATCGAACTCGCGCGGATGAATTCGCAGCTAACTACTACACCACCGAGGTATATATATATATATATATATATATATATATATATATATATACACATGAATAATCTTACTTCAACTGTACAATCTTCTTTTCAGACTTTTATGTCATTTCCAATTTGAAGCTTCTTCAATCGTAAAAAAAAAATGTAATCTCTAAAGTTAGTTTTTAGACCAATTTTCAACATCTTTTCACTCTTTAACCTTCGTTTCATTATACAATACTTACTATTTATACGCCATTTTATCATTAATTTCGTTATTTTTACAACTTTTACCCCAACAATTTTTTTCCTGCTACGACTTCAAATAAATTTCGGATCACAGCGTTTTCAAAACATATAAAAGGATATAAGTGTCCGTTTTCATTGCTTGTAAATCAAAACATGTAGCAAACGTAGCTAACGCGTACATGCAATGAGTCAACATCTGTAAAAAGTATTTATATAGGGTTCTTTTATATGTGGAGGACAAAGATGTGTGTGTGTGTGTGTGTGCGTTGTGTGTGTGTGTGTGTTTATCCTATATCAAACGTTGTGACCAGGAGTGTCATATCAGCTCTCCCATAAAGTAGCTTAAAGACCGGATTTGGAATACTTTTGGGCGTACTTTAGCGTCTTTATTTTTTTTTAAATAAAATACTGTATCGCGACTAGATGTTAAAAAGAAAAAACTATTTCTAACAACTGAATATTCTTCAGGATAGAGCGAGGGACTTTCAAAAGGATAGTTTAGATGGCATATGAAAATGTACTTGGAATACTAATGTGTGTGTGTGTGTGTGTATATATATATATATATATATATATATTTGAAATCCCTATATTTCAATCCATTTATTTACAATTTTTTAGAGATTTCCACTCTTAAACAGATTAAATTTTGCCATTCTTTACTGAAAGTTTTTTTTTTTGCAGTATTTTTACTATATTATTTTTAAACGTTCATTATACAGAGCTCTCATAAAGTCCACCACTTGTCTGTTTCTATGATGATGAACTATATGAAACCTTGTAGTAATAACTAAGTTATGCAGAAACAGTGGTTAGCATCGCTAACTACGAATCCACCAGCCCCAGGTTCAAAACCCGGTAACGGCATACGGCGCAGCAAACCCAGCTGTTCATCCTTCCACACAATAAAGAAAGTGGTTGGTAGATAAAGGGTATCCTGGGTAGCCTAGTTAACACGCTGGGCTGCTGATCGGGGAGTCGTGAGATTGAGTTCGGGGGAGGACTTTGTAATTTCTGACCGCTGGTGATGGGGCGCGGTTCGGATTCACGTTATCCCTTTAACACCGACCGTTGCCTCATGGTACATGAGCTTGACAATCGATTTTGAGCCTAATGATCTGAATTTAGAAGTTATTTTGGCTTGAAAAAAATTAAATATAAATTTCATAATTCAAGCATGAAAGGGTTAAACTGTAGGTCTAAGGTGGAGTGACAAGCTTGACGTTCGTCAGAATGACAATTCGGGCGGAAACAAAACCAAGGTCATATGTGTATTATATATATATATATATATATATATATATATATATCGTAAAGAACGACGCTTGTATAGAGAATATTCCGCGCAAGATGAGGAGAGAGAACGAAACAAATGAAAAAATGAGGTAACCACCCGGGATCGAACCCGGGATCTTCCGATTGCCGGTCAGATATGATAACCATTACACTACGGGCCTCACTCGAACAAATGCCGTAATTCTCCTACATACGCGCAGAAACCAATGCCCCAAGAGGGCACCTCCCGCTTGCCGTACATTATATACATTTTAACTGCAAACACGCAGTATAATTAACGTAAAGAACGACGCTTGTATAGGAGAATATTCCGCGCAAGATGAGGAGAGACGAAAAAATGACCGGCAATCGGAAGATCCCGGGTTCGATTCCCGGGTGGTTACCTCATTTTTTCATTTGTCCGTCACACTTTCAGAAATTGTGAGAAAAAATTGCGAGAAAAAATTCAGAAATTGTATTACGGGCGGCAATGTGAGCTCAAGATTTTCATGACTGTGTTCTTTTCTGTAGTTTAGCAATGGGGAAGGGTGGGGTGGGGGTAATGGGGGATGGGTGGGGTATGGGGAGGGGTGGGGGTAATGGGGAGGGGTTAGCCTCCAAGTTGCCTGAATGGGGGTGAGGAGGTTTTGGGAGATACCAGATTCAGAATGTTGACACAATGTGAAGCTCAAAATTTTCACGCTGCGTTCTTTTTTTGTAGTTTAGCCTGTCTAACCGTCAGCGAAGCGACGGGAACTGTACTAGTATATTATATATATATATATATATTATAATATATACACACGAGGGCCACTCAATATATTTTGCCTCACCTTTTTTCTTTCCAAGTTTCCTTGTAAGTTCCAGAAATTTTGTACACAAGTAATTACATACTTTTTTTTTATAAGTTTTTATTTTTCCACATAGTCTCCATCCTTTTCTACGGCTTTCCTCCACCTCGAAACAAGGGCTTTTATTCCTTGCTGGTTAAAATCCGCTGGGTTCCGCTCGAGCCACCTCTTAACCTCCTCAACCTCCTCATCGTCACTGTGAAACTTTCTTCCACGAATAGCATCCTTCATTGGCCCAAACAAATGGAAGTCTGAAGATGCCAGATCCGGGCTGTATGAAGGGTGGGGTAACACAGTCAAGCGCATTTTTGTGATGGTCTCTCCTGTTTGCAAACTGTTGTGTGGTCTTGCGTTATCGTGCAAAAGAAGGACGTCTTCCAGTTTTGTCTCCGGTCGAACTCGCTTTATACGTCTCTGGAGTGTCTGTAGGGTAGCAATATATGCCTCTGAGTTGATTGTTTGTCCTTTCTTCATAATGTCCAACAGAATCACTCCTTTCATGTCCCAGAAGATGGTGGCCATAACCTTTTCTGCAGAGGGAGTCATTTTGAACTTTTTCTTGCGTGGGGAGTCTGCGTGATGCTACTCCATGGATTGACGTTTTATTTCAGGTTCAAAGTGGTGTACCCAAGTCTCATCCCCAGTCACAATTCGTGAAAGGAAGTCATCCCTTTCTGTCTCGTATCGAACCAACGACTCAGAAGCAATTTCTTTCCTTGGGCTTTGTGATCTTCAGTCAGTTCGTGAGGAACAAACCGTGAACACACTTTTGAGTATCCCAGTTGCTGAATTATCTTATTCACACCTCCTTCACTAATTCCTAGCTCCAGTGATAGATCCTTGTGAGATCTCAGTGTGAGATGTCACAGCCGATGCCGGGCGACCGCTACGTGGCTCATCATCGAGGCTGGCTCTCCCTCTCTCCGATGATCTCACTCGTTTAGACCAGCTCCAGCTGTGCTTCGATCAACAACAGCATCTCAGTAAACGTTTTGTAGACGTTTGTGAATATTTCCAACTTTTTCCTTCTCTGCGGTTAAGAACTCGATAACAGCTCTCTGTTTACGACGCACATCACTGTCAGATGCCATTTTCGAAAGTGCGTGAACCATCGGTTTTATACAAGGGCGTTTAAAAGCGGTTTTATACAAGGAGGGGAGGTTCAAATTGGAAAAAAATCCGGTTATGTGAAGCGCAGAAAGTTCAAACTTACGGCCCAAAAGACATTTCAGCCCCATGGCCTATTACAGGGGTGGGGAGACTTTTCAGTACCAAGGGCGAAAATCGATAACATAAACACCTCCGCGAGCGTCTGGCAAATTTTAAGCTTATATACAGCGTGTCCCAAAGAAATGTATACCCTTTGTTCGATAAACCAGCTATGAGGATAATAAATATATACTTTTTATATGTTTTTTAATAAAGAATTTTCTCCTGAATCTAAATATGTAATTATTTTATTAAAATTGAAGAACAAAAAAGTTACAGATGTTTAAATTATAATTATTATTTTCGAGACTTCATGTGCGATATTTTCTAATATTTTAACCGACTGTTTTGAGATACTTATGTTTAGTGTTGATATTGAAGCATAAATGTTGTAATTATTAGTTAATTCAAAAAATTTACAAATTCCATGGTTAAATGACACTTTATCTAAGATGTTCGACGTCTTCCAGAACGTTGTTTTTGTAAGTTTGCACAGTGCCGTCGGTTTCAAACTTATCTCGTATACGTGCAAAAATACTAGAAAATATCGCACATGAAGTCTTGAAAATAATAATTATAATTTAAACATCTGTAACATTTTTGTTTTTCAATTTTTAATACAAATAATTACATATTTAGATTCAGGAGAAAATTCTTTATTAAAAAACATATAAAAAGTAATATATTTATTATCCTCATAGCTGGTATTATCGAACAAAGTGGGTATACATTTCTTTGGGACACGCTGTATATAAGATGTATTTTAAAAAGCTATTTGCTGGGCTGTAAATAAATAATTTTTAGTAAATAATAAATATCTAAGCGGGCGAATTGAAATTAGCTCGTGGGCGAAATTTCGCCCGCGGGCGAGGGTTTCCCCACCCCTGGCCTATTATTTAGCTAAGAAAAAGGGTGGGGCAAAATATACTGAGTGCCCCTAGTACATTATACAAACATCATAACTTTATATTAGTTTTCGATTACTGTAGTAATATACTGACTTTTTGTAATGTGACCTTTAACTGGGTAGGCGGTGCATGCCCCGCTTACCCTGACTGCACGCACGCCACTGATATATATATATATATATATATATATATATAATAATATATAATAAATAATAATGATAATAAATAAATGAATGATATAAATGATAAAAATAAATAATAAACCGAATAATATATAATAAGTATTGGAAAGAAGCTTGAATAAAAGAAACAGAACTCTTTTCCTTACCTTAAATCTCTCTGTAAGATCATCAGTCTCCTTTGGCTGATATTCGTCGTCTGAGATGCTGAAAGGTAAAATGGCAATTAAATGAGGGTAAATGACCTTCCTTGCTTTAATAAAGTCCCCCTTTTATGAAATCAATATAGTTCGTACAAATTAAATATTTTCATACTCGTTGTAGTATGGATATTTAATAATTTTATGTATTAATAAATACTATTACGTACGCACTACGGATGTCTTGGTTTTATGATCAGAGTACAGTATGTATGAATATACTCTCTCTCTCTCTCTCTCTCTCTCTCTCTCTCTCTCTCTCTCTCTCTCTCTCTCAATAAAATTATGTTGTTATCGTGTTGTACTGTATTGGTCTACTTAAGTTTCTTTCCATATATATATATAATATATATAATATATATATATATATATATATATATATATAATATATATTGCATATAAATTCATTTTTAATTAACGTCTCGAACCATTACTTAAGTTATTAGTCAAATAAATTAGGTCTGCCATAAGTGTAACCTTATTTTTAATAATTTCATTTTCTCTATTTCAGAAGAGTTATTAGAAAGGGCGTGTTCGGAACATGTCTAACCTCTTCTGTGGCTGATAACTATCTGAGGGTGTGGGAATCCTAATTTCATTGTTTTCATAATTTCTTGCTTGACTTATAGTTTAAAATATATCACAACTTTTTTGTGTGTGTGTGTGTGTGTGGGTAGGGGGAGGGTTCCTGGTTACCTTATGAAACCGCGACAATCTTGGGATACACACCGAGCTCATCGCGACACGAATTTCATAAATTGTAATCACTAAAAAATACAATGACGTTTAGGTTAAGTTTATTTGGTTATTTAGATTAGGTTAAGTAGACGAAAAGATAAAAATGTGACAATGTTTCGGTTTTATACGGTAGCCAAGCTGTGTGTGTGTGTGTGTGTGTGTGTGTGTGTTGTTCATACTACACTGGGGCCCCACTATAGCGCGAACTCTGTATAACGCGGGTCTATCTTGGACCCGCTTCCTTGGATTTGTATATTTCATTCTTGTTATTAGATACTGTAAAATAAAAAAAATTTTATTTACATATTTGAATTGATTGTCTTGATTTTGTTACCAAAAGTCTGTATGTTTATCTGTAGTGCGGCATTATTCTGGCCACTGGTTTGGCGCTTTTGAAAGGGCCTCGTTATAACGCGATTTCACGATACGAACCCCGTGGACCGCGTTATAGCGGGACCCCAGTGTATCTGTTTATATGAATGTAGAATGTTTATATTTAATTATAATATTTATGTTTATTAAAAGGTTTATTTTATCTTATTTAAAATTCGTATTAACTTTGTTGCCAATTCTCCAAACATCGTTCCAAGTTTGTCATCTCTTTTCCCACTTTTATCTCTTTTTCTCTCTCTTACCTCATCCTCTTCATTATTGCTTTTCTTCTCTTTCGGAAAACCTCTCTCTTCCTCATCAGATTCCTTATCAACGTACATCTCGCTCTCGGTTCACGCCAATTTCCTCCTTATTTCCTGATACTTAAGGGTGTCGTTAGTCTGTCGCTCGCTCCGTTGAATCCCATTTATACCGAGCGGGTCTTTGAGGATTCCATTGATCGTTCTCGGTAAAGAACTTAACTCATTGCTGCATTCCAGAGGACCTTCGAAGGACCTCTTTTCAAACACGCCGAATGTAAACATGTGACAAAGGACGCGCAATCAAATTCAAGAGTTTTGCCAGTTGTTATCGATTTGCTGTTAGCGAATTTTTCGATTTTAACAACGAATGAAGGTTAACTCTACTCGTATATTATTTTAAATGATTACTTCGCACTCAAATATCATTCTCATTCGCATTCACGTTCCACATCTGAGAAAAGAGTTTCTTCATTTGAGAAAGCATGTCACTCCCATTCACATTCGCAGTAAGGGCACCAAATGAGAATGAATAATTTAATCTCACTGATCTTAACCTAACCTAACATGGATCATAGAAGGAAAAGTCGTGAATGAGAAAAAGAACGGCATGAAATGGGAACAGATTGACTTAGAATTGTTTACTTTGAGATTCCCACTCTTGGGCACCGGACGAAAGGGGAATCACATTAAAGTGTATGATCCCTTTCAATTTCCTTCTTGTTCTTAATAATGTTAATTTAACACGAAGTCGTTTATAGGGTTTGGAATATGTAGTTTGCTTTGCGTAGAATTTTGTTTCAAAGAATAATTCAGTGACTATTTTTCAGAATTCATTCCAAATTTCACCGAATGAAATGAAAAAATAAAAATAATGGCGAAACGCCGTCCACATACGACACTTCATGGATGGGATATATCATCAAATGTCCTCTTAGTTAAGTTAGGTTAGGTTAGGTGAAAATATAAACTGCGCTATTGTGTCGATGAAATATCTCAGAAAAAATCTCTTTCCACTCTCGGTCATTCCCATTTCATTCTTCGTCCGAGTGAGAATCTCAAAAGAGGCAATTCTCAGATTGATCCATTCCCATTTCCAATGTATGATTTCACACTTTAAGTCAGTTTAGTCCTATAATTACGTCACAGCCCTCTTTTTTATATTCTTTATCAAATAAGGAAATTTTCTCCCAAATTTCAAACTCCCACCGGTATTTTTAATTTCGGAGTCCGAATAGAAATGGGAATGGAAATAGCACCAAGTATATGAGAAGTAATTGAAAGAAATTTTCACATAGCGTAACCCTAAGCCATCGCTCGAAGCTGAGTGGGTAACACCGCTCCCGACACTGAGGTTGGAGCTCGGATCCTGATGATGCTGGTTAATAATAATCTAGGAGTTAGAGCAATGAGCCGCATTAGTTGGCCTGAGAGCTGTGCCTGCACTCGCTGACCCTACTCGCTCATTAATATTACACTAACTCTACTTTAATTCCAAATAAAAAAATATAATAAAAATAAATTAAAGGGGAAACTATATACGGTGTATATATATATACACCGTATTTCCCGGCGTATAACGCGCACTTTTTTTCCCCCAAAATACTCCAAAAATCACCCTGCGTTAAAATTAACTCGTTAAAATTGTACATGTGAAGTGAGGTAGGAGGTATATTTTTTCCTAAATTTTTATTTTCCTAAATTTCTCTTCAAAATAATTTTCTCTTCAAATTAGGGTGCGCGTTATACGCCAGGAAATACGGTGTATATATACAGTATATATATATATACACACACACACACACACACACACACACACACATTATTTTTATCGGGGTTGTTTAACCTCCTTCGCAACATCTAAGGTCATATGACGGAGGGGACCTACAGCTTTACGTGGAATCCGAACCACGGGTCGCTACATAATCTGGGCGCGGAGGACGGTCTCCCATCCAACTACTACCCAGACCCAATGTCGCTTAACTTCGCTGATCTCCGGGAAGGGGTGTTACGACATTGGCCACGACGTAGCCCTATATATATATATATATATGTGTGTGTGTGTGTGTGTGTGTGTGTTTTAATTAATCATTATTTTTCATTATGTTGTAGTTTCCGATATGAAATCACACTCAGAAAAAATATATTAAATTTAAATTTATTAAATAATAATGAATATCCAAAACTTAAAAAACTTCGCGTTTCCTTTGAAGTTTATATAAAGAGGTAAGTTTGGTGTTTAAAAACAAAAGATTGTTTTGAAAATTAATAAATTACTCTCTATTAAAACGTAAAAATAATCCGGTCAGATATGCTATCCACTACACCATGGGCCTCGATTAATCAAATGTCATAATTCTCCTACATACGAGCAGAAACCAATGCCTTGAGGGGGCACCTTCGCATGCCGTACCTATATATACATTTTAACTGCAAACAACACACAGTATAATTAATGTAAAGAACGACGCTTGTGTAGAAGAACGTTCCGTACAAGATGAGGAAGAAGAACGAACAAATGAAAAATGAGGTTACCACCGGGAATCGAACCCGGGTTTCTGCTCGTATGTAGGAGAATTACGACATTTGATTATCGAGGCCCATGGTGTAGTGGATAGCATATCTGACCGGCAATCGGAAGATCCCGGGTTCGATTCCCGGTGGTAACCTCATTTTTCATTTGTTCGTTCTTCCTCCTCATCTTGTGCGGAACGTTCTTCTACACAAGCGTCGTTCTTTACATTAATTATACTGTGTTGTTTGCAGTTAAAATGTGTGTATATATATTATATATATACACCTTTGCCTTTGGTTACCTTTGGTTAGCTTCCGCCCGAATTGTTCATTCTGACGAAGGTCAAGCTTTTCACTCCACCTTAGACCTACAGTTTAACGTGGAATCCGAACCACGCCCCAGCAGCAGCCCAGCGTCTTAACCACTAGGCCACCTAGAGTACCCATTTATCTACCAACCACTTTCTTTATTGAGTGGAAGGATGAACACTGAACAGCTGGGTTTTGCTGCGCGCCGGCTGCCGTCGGGTCTCGAACCCGGGGCCGATGGATTCGTAGTCAGCGACGCTAACCACCACACCACCGAGGCTCATCACAATATATATACACAGGGTGGCGCAAAAGTCAGGAACCATAGGCACATTTTAATAATTTGTTTTAATATGTGTTGTATTCTTTTCAGATTTGTTGTTGAACCTATGGCACAGAAATTGACAATAGATGAACGGGTGGAGATAGTTTTAATGTGTGCAAGACGTGGTAACATACACTGATCAGTTGCTCTGCTTTTAATGACAAACACCCTGAGAGGCCGCCAGTTGTTCAGGCATAAGTTGGAAAACTGTTCACTCGCTTCAAAGAAACGGGAAGTGTTCATGATCGGCTGCGTAGTGGACCGCCAAAAAGTTCAACTGATGCAGCAACATCACTAAGGGTACTCAATCATCTCGAAAACAGCCCACGTAAGTCCTTAAGAAAGTTATTCCAGGAAACGGGTGTCTCCAGAAGATCCATTCAACAAATTCTTACATCAAATCTTTTACCCCCTTACAAAGTCCAACTCGTTCAGGAACTGCACGGTGACGAAACAGACCCTCATGTAGAGTTCTGCCACTGGTTTCTACAACATCGACAGCTTCAACGAAGGATCATGTTCAGCGACGAAGCAATATTTCACCTCAGCGGTCGTGTCAATAGGCATAATGCACGCTATTGGGCCAGTGAGAACCCCCACTGGATGGAGGAAGGACATGTGCAATTCGATCCACGAATTATGGTGTGGGCTGCGCTGTGGGGGATCGGTTAATTGGTCCGTACTTTTTCGACGGCAATGTAACAGGTGAAACATATTTGCATATGCTGCAAACATTTTTAATGCCCATACTGGACGACATTCCATTGGCAGAACGGGCGGAGATGTAGTTTCAGCAGGATGGTGCAACCACCACATTTCGCAACCATCGTCCGGAGCTCTTTAGATGAAACATTCCCAAGTAAGTGGATCGGACGGCGAGGGCCCGTCGAATGGCCACCTAGGTCTCCATACCTCACGCCTCTTGACGTTTTCTTGTGGGGCCATCTCAAGTCGGTAGTCTATGCTGATCGACCCAGAACCATACGTTCTCTAAAGGATAAAATCACATCTGAGTGTGCCAAATCAGTACCAATGCGTTAAGGAATGTTCAAACATCATTGCAGTCAACACGACAGAAATTGTCTCCAAGTGGGAAGGCCACCAATCGAACATTTATTATAATTTAATAAAATATGCTATGGTTCCTGACTTTTGCGCCACCCTGTATATATATATATATATATACAACTGCAAAGAACACGCAGTATAAATAACGTAAAGAACGACGCTGTATAGGAGATATTCCGCGCAAGACGAGAAAGAGAAAACAACAAATGAAAAAATGAAGTACCACCTGGGAATCGAACCCGGATCTTCCGATTGCCGGTCAGACGCGATAACCACTACACCATGGACTTCACTCTTCCAAATGCCGTAATTCCTCTACATACTCGCAGAAACCAATGCCCCAAGGGGGCACCTCCCGCATGCCGTAACATTATATACATTCAACTGCAAAGAACACGCAGTATAAATAACGTAAAGAACGACGCTTGTATAGGAGATATTCCGCGCAAGACGAGAAGAGAAAAAACAAATGAAAAAATGAAGTACCACCTGGGAATCGAACCCGGGATCTTCCGATTGCCGGTCAGACGCGATAACCACTACACCATGGACTTCACTCTTCCAAATGCCGTAATTCCTCTACATACTCGCAGAAACCAATGCCCCAAGGGGGCACCTCCCGCATGCCGTAACATTATATACATTCAACTGCAAAGAACACGCAGTATAAATAACGTAAAGAACGACGCTTGTATAGGAGATATTCCGCGCAAGACGAGAAAGAGAAAACAACAAATGAAAAAATGAAGTACCACCTGGAATCGAACCGGGATCTCCGATTGCCGGTCAGACGCGATAACCACTACCATGGACTTCACTCTTCCAAATGCCGTAATTCCTCTACATACTCGCAGAAACCAATGCCCAAGGGGGCACCTCCCGCATGCCGTACATTATATACATTCAACTGCAAAGAACACGCAGTATAAATAACGTAAAGAACGACGTTGTATAGGAGATATTCCGCGCAAGACGAGAAAGAGAAAAACAAATGAAAAAATGAAGTACCACCTGGGAATCGAACCCGGGTACTTCATTTTTTCATTTGTTGTTTTCTCTTTCTCGTCTTGCGCGGAATACTCCTATACAAGCGTCGTTCTTTACGTTATTATACCTGCGTGTTCTTTGCAGTTGAATGTATATATGTTACGGCATGCGGGAGGTGCCCCTTGGGGCATTGGTTTCTGCGAGTATGTAGAGGAATTACGGCATTTGGAAGAGTGAAGTCCATGGTGTAGTGGTTATCGCGTCTGACCGGCAATCGGAAGATCCCGGGTCGATTCCCAGGTGGTACTTCATTTTTCATTTGTTGTTTTCTCTTCTCGTCTTGCGCGGAATATCTTCCTATACAAGCGTCGTTCTTTTACGATATATATATATTATATTGTGTTTAACTAAAGAAGCAAAGTTTTAATAGTAAGAAAAATTAATTTAACAAATTTAATCCTGTTCAATTAAACAAACAAATAGAAAAATAAATTATAATTTTAATTATAAGACCATTAATAAAACCAACTTATTAAGAAATGTTAATGATAAAACAGACGTCCGCAAATTAACGTACAAAATGTCGCGAAACTTCATTTTTCGTAGTGTAATTTATATTAAAAAAAAATTTTGTTTAAGTTATCCATGAATTTTTTCACAGCGTTTATTTTGAAGAGAAAATGAGGATTTCCTCTCACTCACCTTCATTCCAAGAATGGAACAGTGAGAAAGTGAGAATCTCAAACGAGGCATTTTCAAATCGGTCTATTTACAATTCGGGTCATTCTCATTCTCATCCACGGCCTTTCCCACTTTGGTCCGGGTTAGGTTATGATTGGTTAGGTTACATTATGACTGGTTAGGATACAATAAGTTAGGTTCTGATTGGTTAGGCTAATGTTAGGTTAGGTTCTGACTGGTTAAAATAAGTTAGGTTTGGAAATATTAAGCATCCCCCCTCAGCGCATTTTCGGCTACGAAAACATTGTTCCACAAATCAAAACGCGCTTTTCTCAAATGTCGATTTTTTCACTTTTGTGAACCAGGAATGCGAATGGAATACCATTGAATAGGCACTAATCAAAATGAGAAATTATGAACTTTTATCTAAGCAACATATACCGTATATATATATATATATATATATATATATATATATGGGATGAATTTCACAATAAAACACGTGAAATGAATGAATGCTGCAAACCCACAATCGTTTTTCTTTTTCCTTGTGGATTTGCAGCATATATATATATATATATATATAGGATCAAGTAAAGATAAGCACCCCTAGCCTTCTTTAATTAGCCTTAGAAGGCTAACTAACGAAATATCACGACCTAACCTAACCAATCGTTAAGTCAACTGTACGCCCTTGACGATTGGTTAGGTTAGGTCGTGATATTTTCGTTAGTTAGCCTTATAAGGCTAATTAAAGAAGGCTGGGGGTGCTTATCTTTACTTGATCCTCTATATATATATATATATATATATATATATATATATATATCATTGAAGGTTTCTTTAGATATTTTTTTAATCAAAAGACATTTTTTGATCGGCAACAAAATCCGGCAATTTTTAACCAACAGTATATCAGATTGCATTTTAGCTACGAAGTTTCATACTTAGTATATCTTTAATTTACTCTAGCTTATACCGTCAATCTTCCTAATCCTATATAGGGGTTATATATATGTATACATATATATATATATATATATATTACATTTAATAAACCTTGAAGAGGACAAAAAAAAATTAAAATAACTGCATTTGCATATAAATAAGAATTTGTTGAAAAAGAAATTGCAGTGATCTTTTAATAAGATTATATAAAATATCCTTATATCTTTTGTAATATATAAAAAGACGTAAGAAATTATAGCGTGATATTGTAATAATAATAATAATAATAAAGGGATTTGTAAGTGGACAACCATATCTGAATTTTATTGTTCTGAATTATAATGTACGTTTTCCTTTATCATTTTCAAGGAAAGCTTAACTAAAATTTTGTATTTCCTAATATGTATTTCAGATAGCCAGCGCCCATAGCTCACTGGGTAATGTCGTTTCCTCGTAAACAAAGTGAGGACGCTAATGTCGGGCGTCCGAATCCCGGTGATGTTGGTAATAATGATACAGGAGTTAAAGCAATGATTCGCATCAGTTGGCCTGAGCGTTGTGCCAGACCCTGTCACTCCTGAATGATTATTATTGTTTATGTACTTCAGTTGTAGCCAATTTTTTTTCGCAGTTTTTAGCAAATTATGTAATATTAATTAAATTATTAAAGTAGGCGTTTAATATAATGTCAGGAAATGTTAGTTAGAGAGTTATTTAGTTAATAATTAGTTATTTTAGGCTAGGCTAGACTATCAGTATTAAAATGACAATTATCTATATTAATCAGGAAGTAGTTTCTGTTTAATGATGTTTTTACTAAAATTGCTCATGCTAGAGAGGTCATCTTGACTGATGTTGTTTATATTTCTGATGTCGTATAATTCCCACGATTCCAGTAGGTAATAAGTGTGCCAAACTATGCCATTATGTTGATTTATCTTTGCTAAGGCACTGATGAAGGCTGACTTTGTTACATTTTTATTAAATACCTGTTCCCAAAATACATATATATATATATATATATATATATATATATAAAGAACGACGCTTGTATAGAAGAACGTTCCGCACAAGATGAGGAGGGAGAACGAACAAATGAAAAATGAGGTAACCACCCGGGAATCGAACCCGAGATCTTCCGATTGCCGGTCAGATATGCTATCCACTACACCACGGGCCTCGATTGATCAGAAGTCGTAATTCTCCTACATACGAGCAGAAACCAATGCCCTGAGGGGGCACCTCCCGCATGCCGCACATATATACATTTTAACTGCAAACAACACACAGTATAATTAATGTAAAGAACGACTTGTATAGAAGAACGTTCCGCACAAGATGAGGAGGGAGAACGAACAAATGAAAAATGCGGCATGTGGGAGGTGCCCCCTCAGGGCATTGGTTTCTGCTCGTATGTAGGAGAATTATGACTTCTGATCAATCGAGGCCCATGGTGTAGTAGATAGCATATCTGACCGGCAATCGGAAGATCCCGGGTTCGATTCCCGGGTGGTTACCTCATTTTTCATTTGTTCGTTCTCCCTCCTCATCTTGTGCGGAACGTTCTTCTATAGAAGCGTCGTTCTTTACATTAATTATACTGTGTGTTGTTTGCAGTTAAAATGTGTATATATATATACAGTATTGTCAAGGGGAGTTACCCTCACATGCATTGTATAACAGATCCCAGAATTAAATGTCATCTTTTCTAACTTCTTAATTTATTTTGAGCCCGTATGTCTCCTTCAAATATATATATATATATACACAGTATAATATATAGTATATATATATATATATATATATATATATATATATATATATATATATATTTCCTTTATAATAATTTCTTCATTATTTTAACTAACAATATTCGGTTGTTATAGCATTTAGGTGTGTTTATTTACCGTTGAGAGACGCCCAAAATGTAAAAACAAAAAAAAAAGATACTAATACCCGGCACTATATACCCAGTGTGGATACACAATAGTTCCCATAACTTATTTTTACTACGACGTCATCAGCACTTTTATAACTCAAACTGAAAGAGAAGAACATTCATCACTTTTTATTTCTTAATTATTAAGATTTTATAACACCTTAAATAAGCCTGTTTGGGAGTGTCAAATGATCCATAAGTAAATTCTCGAAGTAGACTCGCCTCTCGTTTTATGACAGATGAACTTCAAACACGAGAATTAAAATTTTTTTTTTATTTATTTTATGTGTGTACATATAAATTTTTAGGAGCATTTTGGATAAATATTTGTTTCTTTTTTTGGGGGGGTATTATTTTCCTTAAAGAAAAGATATATATTAAAAAATAAATGTTATATATATATATATATATGTTTGAAAACTAAATATAAGCGTAAAGCTGTTCTGATGTATAATGTATATTTATTACGTGATGCCCTTTTTTTTTTTGTCATGCCTATAAATAGACCACCTTCTTTTATATCTTTATTTCTCAGGCATTTTTTTTTTTTTATTTTATTTTATTTTTTTTTTCCTTTTAATATTTTATTCCGCTAAAATATTTCTTTTTAAAAAATTGATAAACGTGGTGGGTAAGGATAGAGTGCCATCAATTTACGATTCTTAAATAGTGCCATAAAATTTTTATTCGTTTTTAAAACATAAGTTTCATGACTTTATACAAAAATGTTAACGAAATGAATGGTGAAAATTCGTTGTCTCGTTCGGACGAAGTTTCGTCAATAGACTATAAATACGGGCGACAAATCCTTTTTATTCTTTCGTTTTAAAACGAAATTTAATATAAAAAATGACTTAATTATCTCTTCGGATCAAAAAGGGTCAATTTACTTTATTTGACATCTCTTTTGAAATAGTTTTATGGGGGTCATCTGACCTCAAAAACTATATGCTTATTTTTTTGAAAGTAATATATATATATATACACACACTCATCTCTAGATGTTTTTGTGAAGGGTGAGATCCAATATGACTTTCGAATATATATATATATATATATATATAAGAGAGAGAAAGAGCGAAAGAGAGGCCATAAAGTCTGGAAACATTGGATATATTAAGATATTTTTTCCCTCCGTTGCAGATAACCTACAGTTCTGGGAAAAATGTCCTATGTTTCCAGACCTTTGGTCACCCTGTATATAATTATCTATAAAAATAAATTTTATACCAAGAAAATAAAAAAAACTGATTGAAATGTTATAAGTTTACTGTACAACAGAAAACATTTTGTGTATATATATATATATATATATATATATTATATATATATATATATATATATATATATATAATATAATAATAATGTTTTTGCCGGTGGGAAAAGTATAAGTGAAGAGTGAAGATTGGGCAAGAGAGTTACGCTTATATAAAGAATGGAATTTGATGCTGTTTCTTTGTCCAGAAATTATATTTGCTTTTGAACCTGATCTCAGTATGTGTGTGTGTGAAGCAAGAGTTCATCTTTATTTAAACTATGAATGCCCACGCAGTCCATTGCCGTTCTCTGACTAATTAACGATATATATACACCCTATATATCGTTCATTGGTGCATATATAATATATATATATATATATATATATATATATATATATATATATATATATGTGTGTTCAAATAATTAGAGATGCTGAAATGAAAAAAATAGAATTGAAAAACGGTACCTGAAATTCATAAATTTGGAAGATAAAAGGACTGGAATTAATAAACGTTTATGGAATTCCAAAGTCGGGAATAAATAAATGTTTGAAATTTAAAAGAGTACCTTTTAATTTCAATATTGGAATAAAAAAGAAAGCTGAACTTGGCTTACATACAGGTTAAGGTAGATAGGTAGAGTATATGTCAAATGAAAATATGGGAGTAAAAATACATTACTTTTTTGAATGACATTCGTAAATTTCAACTTTTTTATATATTAAAATGCGGAATAATCGTATTATGATTATAACAGTATTCGCGCTGTTTTTAATTTAAAAGGAATTATTTTTATTCTTAACCTAACCTAACCTAATTTAATTTAATTTAACCTAACTTCGCAAACTTTGTTTTGTTTTCCAGTTACATTCATTTTTAATCCATTACCACCGAAATTTAAATGTTCTTTTTTTTCATTTTATAATTCCCTTCATTTGCTGCAACATCTCAAAATAACACAATTAAATTGACTGCGTTAAAATGTTAGAGCATACAGGGTGATTTAAAATTCCTGCCTCAGAAATAAATATACAGAGTGCTTCAAGAAGTTACCACTTATTTGGCGCTAATATGTCATTGCTTACCACTTATAGTTTTTTTTTTTTTTTTGTTTATGTAGGTATTTGCGTTTATTTGTTTGTTTTTGGATAATAATTTCGGTTTTTTTTGTCCATGAATAAATATAAACAATAAATACACAGTATTGAAATATATTTTTGAAGCACCCTATAGTAAGTGGTAACATTTTTGAAGCACCCTGTATAATAATATAACTTTCATGCGAGACTCTTGAATCACCCTGTACATAGTAATATAATTTTAACTTAATCCTTTAGCGCTCAGTGGCATTTCACTGATTTTGTTGTGGTTCACGCCAAACGATTTTATTTAGTTTCAGAGAAGGTCTATTAAAGTATTAGAGGGTTACAGGACTAAGGACTTAGGAAATCAGTTTTATAGTGTAAATCCCATTACGTGCATATAACGCTATTAAATTCATGTAGAGCCCAAAACCAACCGAAACCGTGGAGTACACTTTCTTATATTCAGTTTGAACAAAAGAGCTTAACGATCAATCGCACCACGAAGTTAAGAATTTGAGGTACATTATTATATAGAGAGACCTTTGGGCAAAACACGGCCATCACGAGAAGAAAGAATTGGAATTATGAGAAGACATTTCAGGTTATATACAGTTGAAGGTCATCGTTTCATACGCATTTAGGAGGGTATTATTACGAAAATGGTCCAGAAAGAATCTTTCGTTTGTTTCCATGGCACAGAGGTCGAGGGTTCGACTCCCAATGGTGCTGGGAATAATAATCCAGGAGTTAGATCCAGGGCCGCGTTCGTCTAGCCTGAACACTGTGCCAGTCTCTGGCCCTCTTCACTAATTATTATGTACTGATCATAATTCTTAGTCTATTCACAGCTATGAACGAAAGTGAAAAAAAAAGGAAAAGGCCGCTGTATTTCTAGTTTAATTTATAACTTAAAATCTTTGAGTCTTAGATTATATACTGTAATACGAGACAGAGTATAAATAAATTTCAACAAATAACTAATCATTTACAAATATAGGTCAGTATTCAGTATTTAGCGTGACCTGGAGCATGGATGGCAACAGATCTCAAAGGAGTTGAATCAACCAGAGCTTGTAGCTTTTTTTAAGGATTTGTGCAATTTCGAATGGACAATAAAGGCCCAGTAAAGTCTAAAGCTTAAGGGCCAAATTAAATAAAATAAATAGTCCAGCTTCACAATGATTTATGTCACTGTAAATTACTGTAATGTACTGTAGTGTACTGTAATATACTGCATTTATTTTATTAATAAAGGTTATTCAATTCAATGCAATTAAAAAAAACAATACGCCAGAGGTCCTGTAGGCTTGTTGGCTTCAGGTTTGAGTCATAATGCTCTCCCAATTAAATGAACTCCATTCGGTCCTACTTGCTGAATCAAAATTCTGTTGTAGTGTATCTTATCCGTATTCCCATCCATTTTTACGAAATCACCCACTCCATCTGTATTGAAGCAACTCTACACCATAAGAGAGTCATCACCATCTTTCGCAGTCTTACTGATACGGTTTATAGTTAGGTTGAACTTTTCATGGATTCGTTTTTCACCATTAATTATCAAAAACATTCAGATTTGGTCTCATCATTCCACAGAACATTTCTATTTACATCATGTCTGTAAAGCAGCTTTCTAAAAGTACCCTCTACTTGTAGCTAACATTCTTGAAGTTTTCTTTTCAGAGTGGACGGTCTCACACCAACTTCATGGTCCTCGTGAATGGCTGCATATATTTCTGGAGTTTCTTAAAGCGATTTGCTAAGGATAGAGTTTGACTAATGCGATCCTGCCTTGCAGTAGGTATTCTCATCCGACATAGACTGCCATGCACGAATAGCCAAACTGGTATTTTCCTGCACCCTCTGTAAGGTTATTTGAACGGCGACTTTGGATATTTTAAGCTGCAGTGCAGCTTACCTTGGGCTATTGTTTTGTTTGTGGAGACTCTGGATTTACTTTGTGGTGCAGAGGATTTTCAAAGATTTTTTCTAGAAAAAAATAAGATAAGAGATAAGAGAAACCTAAACCACTTGATGTTTTATTATCCCGTAGCATGTCTGTCTTCTTGTACGTATTAAAACAAGGGAGTAGGAGCAAGGAGGAGATTGTAGATACCAATCCACCAGGGAAGTACTCCAGTGGGAGGGGGTAACGTTAGGCAGAAGAGAGGGAGTGCTGGAACTCCCGTTTCTCCTGTCACTGACCTCTTCAGCTGAACCTTTTTCGTGTCTCAGCTAACCTAGTCCAACATGCTCTCAAACACACACTTCTCTCCCTATTCTTCACTACACATACATGCATCTTACACATTACATAATCTTCTCAATATTTAAAAAAAAAACAATGTCAACAATTTCAAGAGCCTCGGAGACCCCTGGGAATGGGACCATAAATGTCCCCACTTCTGACTCTCCCGTTGCCGATACCGAGAACGCAGACCCGGGCAGCAGGACTGGATCTGCTCTGCCCATTCAAGATGTTCTGGGCTTCTGCCTGATTCACTTTTCATAAACTTCTGCAACATTCGTGGCCTTTCCTCAAATTTTCAATCTGTTAAACACTACCTTTCCTCCTCTAAACCCCACCTTCTCTTTTTCACTGAAACTCAGGTGTCTGGGACGTCTAACAGCAACCCCTTTTCTGTACCCTCCAACTTTCTCTTTACTCAATTTCACTCCAAAGGTGGATGTTGCGTATATGTACGCAATGACCTAACTCAGGGGTTCTTAATCTCTTGGTTGCGACCCAAACTTGGGTCATTAAATTGTCATTTATCATTTATTTATGTTATTCCTAATCATTTTACCATTATTATTTATTTTATTATCTATTACGAGTGAACTGTTTGAAGGCATTGGTCGCCGAGCTAGCCCCGAGACCAGAATTTGGATCGCAGCCTAAAAAGGTTAAGAACCCCTGACTTAATTTGTTCTCGTATTCCCGAAATTGAATCCTACGAATTCTATACCATCTGGTTGCGGCTTACATGCCAATCTCGAATTAAATACATCCGCGCTGTCCATCTTTCTCCTAATTCTTGACAATCCAAAATTCTTTGACTACCTCACTTCGAAAGTGGAATACATTCCATCAGGGTCGTACCTAAAGTATTTGGCACCCGGGGCGGATCTTTCCTTTGGCACCCCCCCATAAATAATTTTAAAATTTAAACACACAGAAAAATATATTATGTTTGCAAGTAGATTTTTAAACAGTACAGTATTGTCATAAGCAAATTGGAAATAAGAAAAATGCAGGACATTAAAAATTCAGTGAACAGGTAATACTGCATTTTATTTTATACAAAAAACACAGGAAATCCAGTCTCAACGCTCAGCCTATTCTTCAAAGGTAAATAGAGAGGATTCACAGTCTCTGCTTTCGAGCCTTAATTTCTGCACATTGATCAATGACCTCATCAAATTCACCTTCTTTGCATATTCATGTTCAATTGAAAGTAAAGCCAGATTTGTCAATCTTGTCTGACTCATGGTCGAGCGAAAGAAATTTTTTGTCAATTTCAATTTGGAAAAACTTCTTTCACATGAAGCAATAGACACACAGACAGTCAAAAACAATCTCAAACACAGTGACAAGCTTGGCAAAGATTCACAAAAATCCCATTTCACAATAAACTCCAGAAACTGCAATGCTGTCCATTTCTTTGCCTCTTCAACGCTGATTTTGGCAGCTTCCAAATGCCTCCGAAGTCGTCCAATTTCCACACTGATATCTTCATCAGAGAATTCATTGAAAATCTGAGTCAAATTTGGAATATACTTCCGAAGTTCTTCTTCTGTTGCAACAACCAAAGTGTTTGGCTGAATAACAGCGAAGATTGACAGAATTTGATCCATTGCCTTAGAAAGAATCTCCAATTCTTGATGAAAGCGATCAAGACATTTAAACATAGCCCCTTTTACTTCCTCTGGCAATGTGAGACCAGCATCCTTTGCCATCTCTCCTGGCATCCTGGAATAGAATGCTTAATCCTTACAAAATGTTCTTTCAAAACTGGATCATAATTTGACAGCAACTCTACCAATTCCATGAAGTTTCTTTTGTTTGCTGATGACATGTCCTCTTTGTGACCACGAAAAGGAATATTCTGGTGAGCCAGAAACAAGGTTACGTCCAAGAGGCGATGTAAAATATCCCTCCATTTCTTTCTCTCCTTGTCCATTGTTGCTTGATGAACTTGATCAATGGTTTTTTGAAGCTTCAACCCTGCTCCCAAGGTCTTCCATTTCTCCAGGCATGAGAGATGCTGCTCAGAAGCCTCATGGTCAGACACCTTTGGGTTTAGCTTCTACCATGCTTGAAACCCAGTGACAAAGCTGGATGTTGTAATTCCTTTGTCATCAAGGGCAAACAGTCTGCAGCAAAAACAAACAAACTTTCTTTTGATGGAGAGTAAACCTTCCATGTTCTCAAAACTTTCTCGCCATTTGGCAGAGCCTTATAGAACCATGCAGTGGTCAGCTGTCGACTCTTCCCTTTGGATTTCTCTCCTTGTCTTTGAACTGCACTGAAAGGTCCATCCCTATTTTGGAAGGGTTCACTTCCCCTCTTAATAAGATCAACTCTCAAGTCATTTGGAACCGGGATTGGCCAAGCAGCGACATCAGAATAAATTGAAAATCTATCCGTCTCCTCTTCTTCGTCAGAGTCTTCCTCCTGTTGGTGTGGACTTCTGCTGGCGTCTCCTTCCTCTTCATCAGTTTCACTGCTTTTAGAAGATGAATTGCCATCCTCCAATCCTTGCTCTCTCTCATTTGAATCCTCTTGTGAAGATGTTTCTTGTATTTTCCCTTCAGATTCACCAGGCTGAATATCTTCAGGACTTTCTCCTATTGCACTTGATGTTCAAGGCGTCACATACTTCAAAATTGATCCGGACGTTGCCTGAGCCACCTCTTCTCTTGCCCTCTTCATTTTTCTTTGTTGGAATTCACTAGGTCGATTTCGCTTCATAGTCGATGTTTTCTGCAAAATTTTAAAATCAAAAAGTATAAAGCATGAACATGCATAACAAGCATGAACTATTATGACTTGAAATATATTAACTGAACAAATTGTCTGTGATTTTTTTTTTTTTTTTTTTTTTTTTTTTTTTTTTTTTATAACATCACGATGATGAATTTACCGGGTATTATAATATCACGACGATGCATTTATAAACATTTAAACATCACTATGATACCACATTGTCAAAAATTACTGGACACTGGTATAAGTACCATGATATTGTTATAAACACCAGCACTTTATCCTTTATCATAATTATTTAATGAAACATACCTCATGTATGTGGAGTCACAGTGTCAAGTGAACAAGACTTGGAATGTTAGTTGCAGCCAGCTGGCTATGCTCAATAAACTGATGACTAAAACGTCAACAAACGTTCGCCTTTCGATGTAATTTTTATCAAAAATTTAATTTTTCGTTTGTAAATTTTGTATTGCCAATAAAAATAAAAATTTATTTTATAGTGCAAATTAACATTAAGCTGTTGTAATAGTTTTAACATTTTTAAATTGTTTTTCTTACTTTGGCGAATTTTTCATTTGGTTTGAAAACTTGTACTGGTATTTCAACTCTCCCGATGGCACCCCTCTCCTGGCTGTCACCCGGGGGGAACCGACCCCTCGCACCCCCCTTAGTACGCCACTGCATTCCATCCCACTCTCTTTTTGCTGAAATCTCCATTTTAAGTGATTTCAATGTTCACCACCACCGCCTTTCCTCCCATTTTACTAACATCCCTGGTGAACTAACTTACAACTTTTCTATCCTAAATGACCTAGAGCAGATTGTACAACACCCTACTCGTATCCCCGATCGCCTTGGAGAGAGGCCCAACATTCTGGATTTATTTCTCACCTCTCATCCTTCTTACTCTGTGAAACTTTTTTCTCCGTTGGGCTCCTCCAACCACAATTTTGTTTCCTGTCCTATCGCTCCAATCCGGCACTTTGGCGCCGCTAATTTGGAGGCCCTTAGGCAGTACTTCTGTGATTTCCCATGGAACGATTACTGCTTCCGTGGCAGGAGCCCCTCCGAGTGTGCTGGGCGCATTACGAAGGTGATTCTCTCGGACATGGAGGCGTACATGCCATATTCTATTCTTACAACGAATGTAAAAACCTTCGTTTAACTTTACTTGTTCTAATGCTATCCGCAACAGAGAGGTGTCTCTCAGAAGGTACCGTCGCCATTTAACTCCTGACTCTCACTTAACCTATATTTCTGCAGGAATCATGCAAAATCTGTTCTTCGACTCACTAAAAATTTCTTCATCAGACAAAACTGTGAAAACCCATCCAATTCTAATTCTTCTCGCTCTTTCTGGCATCTAGCCAAGAACCCCTCCAACAACTTTAATTCTTCCTTCCCTCCTCTTTTCCACTCCGATGGCTCAGTTGTCGTCTCTTCTCCTGACAAAACTTAACTCTTCGCTCAAACTTTCGCCTCCAACTAAACCCTGGACGATTCTGGTGCTATTCCTCCATCTCCAACTCCCTCTACCTTAATTACGTCTGAAATTAGAAGCTCTTCGAAAGTTGACGATCTACTGGCGATCTTCTTGCTTATCTCTCTTACTCTTGATCATCTTCCTTTCGTGATTTCGGTGAACCTTTTGCTTTTGCGCTCAACATATCAAAAGGTTTTGATAAAGTCTGGTGCAAATCTTTAATTTCCAGTTTCCTTCGGTTTCTATCCTTCTATCTGTGCCCTCATCTCTCATTTCCTTTCTGACCGATCTATAGCTGCGGTTGTAGATGGCCATTGCTCTTCTCATAAAGCTATTAATAGTGGTGTTCCTCGGGGTTCTGTCCTGTCACCCACTCTTCCCTTTATTTATCAATGATCTATTAAGTCGCACTTCCTATTCTATTAGGGTGTGTCAATTTTAGTAAAGTCAACAATTCAAAAACTACTAATGCTCAAATGATGTCATATTATTTAGCAAACTTAGAAATATCTTTAGTGTTGTTTAAAAAAGCCATTTACCTACAGTACTTATATTTGACCATAAAGGTTTGAAATATAACCTAAATATGACTGTAGCATCGTATATCAATGTGCCAGTGATATGTGTGGTCAACTTTGATTATTTTTGGTGTGCAGTATGGTTTCTAAGTTTCACATAATCACAAATGCTGGAGTTTTGATTGTGAATGCATGTGTTTTCTCTCCTTTTTGACAATTTTGATTACTTCTTAATGTAAATATTGTGTAATTCAAATTACTCGAAATGTTATGTGTGACCCAAACTTTCTGTATATTTTGATATGATAGATATATGAAATTGTCATTACTTTGAATAATTAAGTCTTGCACCTATAACAACACAACCTTTTATCTGAGCTTATAGGAAGATATTAAGAATTTCAATTAACTTAATTTTATGTAATCATAATCAGTAGGCCTATCCAAATTTCAATGACATTTCTTTTGTTCACAGGTCTACAGGATGAGTCAATTGAGTCAGAAAGAAATCAGAACCCGAAGCAAATCAAGTTGCCACCTAAGTCATTTGGTGGGGACTGGGAGGGAACTTCCCCCTGCTGAGCTGCCCACAGCCAGAGATCTGCTGAGATAGGGTTTGTTGAGGAGAGAGATGAGTGAGGAAAACAGGAGTAATTACCCAGTTAATGACCTGATTAACAATGGCATTGTTCCAGGGCTACTGGCTCAGTGGAGAAAGGCCAACGCTCTATTCACAGGACCTGTAATCAACACTGAGGTCAGGATCAGTGCTAAAGTGAAGGCACTGTGGGATGAGGCAGTGAAGGTGTCCATTGGCAATGTGAAGCTAGAGGTCAAAGATAGGTTTATGATGAAACTAGGCAAATTGGTGGACATCCTGACCTGTCACTGTGTGATCAGGAGCTGCAGTGAGCTTGGGTGCAACCCTGTCTGCAATAGTGAGGTTCACATTGACTGCAGCTGCAACAGCGAGCAGAAGATACCAGTGCAGGAGCTTGCCTTCATTAAAGGTCAGAGAGAAAAGGTGGGCAGTGTGGGGGCACACCAGATGGGTCTAGCTGATCACCCTGAGACCAGGAGACAGGAAGCAGTGCTGCAGATCCAGGAGCAGAGAAGGAAGGCCGAGGAGAAGAGGAGAAGGAAGGCAGAAGAGTCAGCAAAGAAAGAAGAGGAGTTGAGGGAGGAGTCACTGCTGGAGATGGAGTTCGAGGAGACTGGAGATATACTGGAGGAGGCAGGAAGGAGAGAGGAGGACGAAGACTTCATACCAGAGGCTGCGACAATTTCTTCCTTGCCTGTGGCTAAGAAGAAGAAATACAACACTGAAGATATCACCAACATAGCTCTGACTAGCTTGAGACATCACACTGGGCTGAGAGAGAGTGCAGAGATTGCCACTGCTGCCTGGATTGATGCTGGTCTTATCGCAGAGTATGACACAGCACTGGTGATTGACCACAACAAGGTGAGGAGGGCTCAGGAGAGAATGACTAAGGAGCTGGTCAAGAAGTTTGATGAAAAGATTAGGGAAAATGGCATCACCTGTATCTTCTTTGATGGGAAAAGAGATGACACCAAAGTGATGATGGAAGCTGAGGGCAGTGACAGGTAGTTTCCTGGTCTCATTAAGGAAGAACACTACACAGTGTGCAATGAACCAGGTAGGAAATATTTGTGGCATTTTGTACCAGAGGAAACTGCAGAGGAGAGAAGTCATGTTGAGGTCATTGCTGATCATCTGGTGAACTGGCTAAGAGAGAGAGGAGCAGACCAGACCCTTTTGGCCATAGGAGGTGACAGTACTAATGTGAATACTGGCTGGGAGGGAGGAGTAATGCATTATGTGGAGGCCACGCTTAGCAGGAAGTTGGTGTGGATTGTCTGTGACTTGCACACTAGGGAGCTGAGTCTCAGACACCTGATGACTGCACTGGACGGCAAGACATTGAGCAACAACAAGTGGTGTGGGCCCCTAGGGAAGATGTTAAACACTGCCACTGAACTGGAGATCAACCCAAACTTCACGAGGATCACTGTTGGTCCTCCTCTACCCCCATCTCAGTCAGGAGGTAGTCAAGGACCTCAGCACAGACCAATCATATGGCTACAGAATCACCACTGCCATCAGATCGGGAGAGGTACAGCAGAGTCTAGCTCTCCTGGAGATTGGGCCAGTCTGTCACAGTAGGTGGCTCATCACGGTTCTGCAGATTGTGGATTTCCAAACATGGGCTGAAGGGTAGGAACCTGAAGAATCTGAGGATAATTGTGGAATTCATAGTGGGAATCCACATGCCAAACTGGTTCAACATCAAGTTAAAGCACAGCTGGGTGGAGGGTCCCAGGCATGTACTGTACCAGCTGGAGCTGCTCAGAAGACAGAAGAAGAGGTGATAGGAATAGTGATGCCTACAGTGAAGAGATCAGCCTGGTATGCACACTCTGAGGCTGTGCTCCAGGCCATGCTGTGCAGTGAGGTGGAGGAGGAGAGGAGGGAGGCAGTGAAGAGGATACTGCTGAAGAGGATACTCCTGACATCAACCCAGTTGCCACCAAACTCTCGGAGCTTATTGACTGGAAGTTTGGCGTGACTGAGCCTCCTCTGACCTGCTCCCTCACCACTGCTGCAATCAAGGAGTTTCTGGATAGACCAATGGAAGTTCCTGCATGGCCCTCACACACACAGTCAGTAGAGAGGTGTGTAAGGATGACAACTGAAGCAGCGCAACATGTTTATTCACAAGAGAAGAGGGAGGCGTACATCAGTGGCCAGGTGGCCAGTAGGGAGCTCATGTCCAGGAACAAGAGCAAGGCAGACATGGCATCCTTGGCAAAGTTCAAGAAACCTATCTATATTTCTAAGTTTTAATATTGAAATACAATCAAAATATCTTTAATTGTATGTAATGTATGTAAAATGTAGTTATATACAATAAAAAAAATACTTGCAAAAATTGCTGATTTTTCGTAAACTTCAACTTCAAATATAAGTAGCTAGGAGTGGTCAAATCTGGATTTTAAAGCCATATTTCGATTTAGCACATAAAAATGCATCATTTGGTCACTAGTAGTCTTTGTAAATCTAAAGATTTCACTTTGCTCCCTAAAATTGACACACCCTACAGTATTCTATCCACTCCTATGTCGATGGTTCCACTCTTCACTTCTCCACCCGCTTTCCAAAGCGTCCATCTGAACACTCACTCCATGATTTGCGTAGGATGGCTATGGAGCACCTGACCTCTGATCTTTCTACTATCTCTGATTGGGACAGAGTAAACCTTGTGGCTTTCAATGCCTCAAAAACTCAGTTCCTCCATCTGTCTACTCGTCACAATCTTCCACACGACTATCCCCTTACCTTTAACAATGCACAACTCATTCCTTCTTCTCTTAACATTCTTGGTGTTTCCTTTTCTCGTGATCTTTCCTGGAAAGATCATATATCCTCTCTTTCTAAAGCTGCTTCTAAGAGGTTAGGTGTGTTTTATCGGCTCCGCAGTTTCTTTATCCTCACTCAGTTGTTGTCTCTGTACAGGGGTCTTGTCCGCCCGCCCTTCTATCCCTCATGTGTGGGGTGGCTCAACCAGCACACAGCTCTACTTGACCGTGTTGAATCAAAGGCTTTTCGTCTCACCAATTCCCTGCTTCTTACTCACTGTCTTCAATCACTCTCTCTTCGCCGCAATGTTGCCGCACTCTCCCTTTACTATCACCATTATAACGGACAGAGGAGAGCATGCAGTACCAGGTTTTCGATACATTTTCATATCTTTTCTGTCCAACTCTGTAACGCAAGAATTAATCGGTATTTTCAGTCTTTCATCTACTGAACCGGTCAAATTTGGAACATCTTCCTCTAGCTTTCTTTTCCCCTGTCTATGACCTCCAATCTTTCAAACGCAGAGTGTCAGGGCATCTGAAAAACCCCGGACCTTGATTTTGGCTCTCTTGTTCCTCTATGGGGGAGTGTGCGTTTTTGCTAGCATTCGCCCTTGTCCATTCTTTCTTGCATAGAAAAAAAATCAAATAAATAAATTCAGTCTAGGAAATATAAGGATCCCTCTAAATTTGCACAACTTCTAATAGTATAGGTTGCTCAAGAGACACTTGAACGAGATGCTCCACACCATTTTGGCGTTAATAAAGATTTAACTAGTTTTCCTGAGAATAAGAGGTTTTCATTCAAATTATTAGTGTCCTGTATGTACGAATGATCTTATGCGAGTATTCAACCGGTTTGTTACATGTCTCAGCTATATAGGTTTCTGTGCATGAAAAAGGAGATCGGACTCAGACTTATGGCCGGAACTATATATTTCACACTTAAACACGTGAAATGAATGAATAATGCAAACCCACAAGGAAAAAGAAAAATGATTCCAAGGATTTTCGTGTATTCAGCAATACAAATCGTCAGGGAATGATTCCATGACGAGGATTAGCGCTGAATACACGAAGGCCTTGGAATATTTTTTTTCTTTTGGGGTTGCATCATATATATATATATATATATACATACTCGTGTGTGTGTGTGTATATGTATATATATATATATATGTTAAACACAGACCGTGCATGGAACAAGGAACTCTTCTGGGAAAATTAAATCCACTATAGTCCGAATAAGTAATGGTAAATGACAAATACCATAGTTTTTTCTTTTTCATGATTTTAGCCCGACGTGGGCAACGGGTCTCTCGCAAAGAGATCCCATAAATATAGCTTCCCTCTCTTTGCGAGAGACCCGTTGCCCACGTCGGGCTAAAATCATGAAAAAGAAAAAACTATGGTATTTGTCATTTACCATTACTTATTCGGACTATAGTGGATTTAATTTTCCCAGAAGAGTTCCTTGTTCCATGCACGGTCTGTGTTTAACATATAATGTTCTCAGGGAACCATTCTGAGTTTGTATATATATATATATATACAGGACTGAGACCCGGTGACGGCAGGCAAAACCCAGCTGTTTATCCTTCCACACAGTAAAAAAAATTGGTTGGTAGATAAATGGGTACCCTGGCCTAGTGGTTAAGACGCTGGGCTGATGATCGGGAGGTCGTGAGATCGAGTCCGGGCGAGGAATTTGTAATTTCTGACCGCCCATGGTGAGGCGTGGTTCGGATTCCACGTTAAACTGTCGGTCTAAGGTGGAATGACAAGCTTGACCTTCGTCAGAATAAACAATTCGGGTGGAAGCAAAACCAAGGTAACCAAAGTAATATATACATATATATATATATATATTCCTTTGCATTCCCTTCCTTTTCATTCTTGAAAAGGATATACAATCTTCAAACATCTTTAAACCGTTGAAAAAAGTTGAAAAATCGTAAACTTTTCATATATGCAAAATTTTTTGAAATACTTCACATTTTCATTCATGATTAATTAGAACACGAACCTCAAAAAGATCACGTAGCATATATATATATATATATATATATATATATATATATATATATATATATATATATATATATATATATATATCAGTGGCGTGGATTCAGGGTAAGCAAGGTAAGCGCCTTCTACCCTAATAAATATCTTACCTTGTTAACCTTGTTAGAGTTCCGTGCGTCGGTCTTTCTTCATACGAAGGTCAAGCTGGTGGCCCCGCCTCTAGTCCTGGCTTGGTGGAGGAGCGAGTTTCTCTCTTACGCTCTCCACCGTACATAGCCAGGTACACCGGGCTCATCTGCTACCGTCCTGAGCCAGGCATCTAGTCTTCTCTTCAAGACTTCAACTTTGACCCATGTAACGTTTCTGAGGTCCTTTGGAAGCTGGTTGAAAATTCTTGGCCCCTTGACAACCAAGCTAGTTTCCTTCAGAGTTGAGGAGGTCCCTTGTCGGGCCTTTAATTTGGGAACACTACACATTCTGCCTTTCCTATTTTCCAGCGTTGTTTGGATGGTAATTGGGTTTAGTTTAAGGTTTGGTACCAGTTTTTCGATCATTTTACATATGTAGATTACGGTGTACCTCTCTCTTCTTCTTTCCAGGGAGTACAGATTTAGTTTACGTAGTCCTTCCCAGTAGTTGAGTTCTTTGCAGCCATCAATCTTGGCTGTGAAATGTCTCTGCGCTTCTTCTAGTTTATTAGTTTCTTCCTTTTTATATGAGGACGTCAAACTGAGCAGTATTCAAGTTTTGGTATAGCTTCCCTCACCAGCTATCTGGTGAGGAAAGCTATATTTTCGGGTCTTGTTGCGAGTGACCAGTTGCCCACGTCGGGGTTTAATTTTCCCAGAAGAATTCCTCGTTATATGGACGGTCTGTATGTATCATAAAAATTCCCAGGGGACCATTCTGAGTTCTATCCCATATATATTTGCGGAGACTGGAAGGTGAATATTAGGGTTTTTAATTTGAGTGTTAACTCTGGTTTACTTTGTGGTGCAGAGGATTATCAGAAATTTTTTCGAGAACATCTGAAAAAAAAAGTTAAGAGAAACGTAACCGTTTCATGATTTTTATACGATTTTAATTGTGGACGTAAACGAATTATGTTTTTAAATTTGATATTTTCTTTTTCCTTCAAAAAAAAAAAATAAAAATAAAAAATATATATATATATATATACAGGGTGGGCCGTAAGTTTCCATACATAGGAAAAATAAACATTTTTTTATGGACAACCATTTTTATTTATATAATATGCTCTACATGGTTGCCATTGTTTTGAAAACACATTTCAATACGTGTTCCCCACTGTTGATGAACACGCATTAGCACAGTTGACGTTATGCTTGTAATGGCGTTGGTGATACGTTCCTTTAGATGATTTATGTCTCGTATCTTTTCCTGATACACCATGGCCTTCAAGTGCCCCCAAAGATAGAAATCAAGGGGGGTGAGATCTGGGGATCTGGGAGGCCACTCCACAGGACCACGCCGACCAATCCAAGCATCCGGAAACTGCTGATCCAAATACCGAAGCACGTATTTAAATTTTCCTATGTATGGAAACTTACGGCCCACCCTGTATATATATAATGAAGGAAAATAGCTTGGTTGTCAAGGGGCCGAGACTTTTTAATAAGTTTCTAAAGGACCTAAGGAACGTCACATGGGTCAAAGATGAAATTTTCAAAAGAAGACTAAATGCCTGGCTCACCACCAGATAATCCGGGTGTGCCTGACTATGTGACATGAAGATCGCAAGAAAACAACTCGCTCCTCCCTCAGGTCAGGCCTAGAAGTGGGGTCACCAGCTTGATCTTCGTGTGAAGTGAGACCGACGCACGGAACTTTTACAAGGTTTATCAGCTCTCTCTCTCTCTCTCTCTCTCTCTCTCTCTCTCTCTCTCTCTCTCTCTCTCTCTATATATATATATATATATATATATATATATATATATATATGTTTGAAGGAAAGAGAAAATATCCGATTTGAATACATAATTCTTTTATTTCCACAATTAGAATTTAAAATCATAAATACATGACACATTTAGCGTACAATGATGGGTTTTATAATACACAAAAATATGTTCTCATTCAACTGTTATATGGGTAAGTTCCTTTCTCCTCTCTTTATCCTTGAACTACACTTGTTTTAATTCAATATATTATAACATTCTTCGATAACGTTTCAGTTTAGCTTCGCACGATGAAGTTCACAAAGCGAAACAGAATGACAAAAAGTGCGAATGCACGTAATATCATGTATATAAACTACTTATACAAGTTCTCTTTGATCGTTAGTGTATGTATATATATATATATATATATATATATATATATATATATATATATATATATATATATGCAGGTGCTTCATTCATGCAGGGAAGAAATGCCATAACAACAGATCGTACCTGTCATTCTGGATATATATATATATATATATGATTGCAGTGGTCCAACTCATTACAAGCTTCTCAAAGACTTTATCGTGCATCAAATATACAATATCTTTCAAATCTGAAAAGCTGATTTTTGAGAGAAGTTATTTGAGTCCCCGCGGGAGGGGTTTGTGTTTTGTGCAACACACATCAACTCAGTCAGTGTGTTTGTGTCGTATATATATTTTTGCAACAACTCAATTGCCTTCATCACGCGCAATTTGTCTATTTTTTTCTATTTCTTTAAAAAAAAAAAAAAAAAATTTATATACACACTCGTATATATATACTGTAGTATGCTTTTGTTCAAACATGTTAAAAATCTTAATGTGAATTCGGACTAACATAATTTATGCTAGACAACATTGTAAAGTTGTTTTAAATTTATGTTATTGAACACATGAATGATTTTTAATTAAATTAAACTACTTCTATCAGAGATAAACATTCCTTTTTACATTCATTCCGCATTACCGTAACGCTCATTTCACACGCAGGAAGAAAAAACATTCTTTGGGTAGCGGGTTATTACTTATACAATCAAAGTACAAAACATGCGCATGAATTTGGATAAGCAACATTTACAGAAAAAGATTATCGTCCGACTATCAATAGCCGTATAGATTTATATTCAAAATACTCTATAAAGCGTATATATATATATATATATATATATATATACACACAATCGTTAAAAAAAATATTTATAGATATAATAAAACCATTTATAAGAAGTCAAGAAAAGATATCTAAACTTAAAGTGAAGTAAATTATCTACTAAAAATATTATTTAATCAAATCACACCCCAGCACCGTATTATAGACACAATACTGAATAGATCTTAAAAGGAATGAAATACGACCTTTGCAACTATCTGAAATCAAAAACGTGTTTCGCCTTCTATACTCGGGGTCCAACAACAAGCGAGCTGATGACTTACCCAGACTGGCTTATTAGTAGATACCAGTAGCTTAAGTCTCGATACTGAGAGTCATACATTTGAAAATGTCAGATTCGTTGGATAAAAATTATTGAAATGAAACTCAAAATAAGTTCAAAGAAACTTGACATTTCAATTCAAAAAGACGAGACTCGCGAGAGATTAGGGATAAATTTGGAAAACTCCTTAAAGAACGCACAAAATACCAACTTTGATCGAGAATTCAGTAGATATTTTTAATTTATATTCTCTCTCTATATATCACTATAATAATCATAATAATAATAATATTGCACTTGATGGCATTTCAATTTGAATAGAAACTAGAGCTGGTTTTATATATATATATATATATATATATATATATATATATATATGGGAATGAACTCAGAATGGTCCCCTGAGTTTTTTATGATACACACAGCTATATTTATGGGACCTCTTTGCGAGTGACCCGTTGCCCACGTCGGGCTAGCATCATGAAAAGAAAAACTATGGTATTTGTCATTTACCATTACTTATTCGGACTATAGTGGATTTAATTATCCCAGAAGAGTTCCTTGTTCCATGCACTGTCTGTGTGTATATATATATTATATATATAATATATATATATATATATATTATAATATATATAGCGGTTGTAGTGGTTAGCATCGCTGACTGCGAATCCATCGGCCTCGGTTCGTTCGATTCCTGGTTACGGCAGGCGGCGCGCAACTAACCCAACTGTTCATCCTTCCACACAATAAAAATTGGTTGGTAGATAAATGGGTACCCTGGGTAACCTAGTGCTGATCGAGAAGTGGTGAGATCGAATCC
The DNA here is from genome assembly GCA_023014485.1 of Bathynomus jamesi. Taxonomy (NCBI): domain Eukaryota; kingdom Metazoa; phylum Arthropoda; class Malacostraca; order Isopoda; family Cirolanidae; genus Bathynomus; species Bathynomus jamesi. Next base: position 78,870 of record JAJOZX010008178.1, on the reverse strand, counting down.
AAGCGAGGACTTTGTAGCTTCTGACCACCCGTGGTGGTTCATGGTTCGGATTTCACGTTAAGTTGTAGGTCTAAGGTGGAGCAACAAGCTTGACCTTCGTCAAAATGAACAATTCGGGGAAAGCAAAACCAAGGTAAGCAAGGTGTATATATATATATATATATATATATATATATATATATTGTAAAAAATGCCCCCACCAGGATTCAAACCCAACACATTTTGGGTACAACTCCTGGCGGGGGCATTTTGTAAAAATCGTGTGTGTTTATACATTTAATATATATATATATATATATATATATATATATATATATATATATATATATATATATATATATATATATTAAATGCTTTAGACATAAATTTCAATAGCTTAAGTATATATGCACAAGTGTTTTACACAAAGCACCGTTGTGCCTTGCATATATATATACGTGTATATATATATATATATATATATATATATATAATATATATATATATATTGTTTAGCAAATTTAGATTTATTTACAGGGATTTTCTCTTGTAAATTACTAAAAAAAAAAAAAATAAATAAATAAATTTGAACGAATTCAATTTGCAGAATGGAATAAAAGGTAGAAATGAGTGTGTAAATAAATAAGAATAATTATAATGTGGATAACAAATAATGTAAAAATGCTTTCCTGTAATAGTGCTTTTATATCCATTAAGTAAAGTTTATTTTCAAACGCAGTGCAATAAAGTACAGTAATGAGATACTTAAAAATCTTGTCTTTATATAATTTATGTACTAATTAAAAAAATAGAAATGTATATAAATAATTATTATTTTTCAAGATACAACGGACAAATACAAGATTATATATATATATATATATATATATATATATATATATATATATATATATATGCACTAGAATCACAAAATAACACGTGACCTTATTAATAAGCAAACAACCACAGGAAAAGGAAACACAAAGTCCGAGCGCTTTCGTGATATATATCACGAAAGCGCTCGGACTTTGTGTTTCCTTTTCCTTGTGGTTGTTTGCTTATATATATATATATATATATATATATATAGAGTGGCCTAAACTAATCTATCCGTTATTGTAATTAATTTGCATTTAAAAGTGGGTACATTTTATTGGGTCACTCTGTAGATGTAGAAATTTACAATAAGCGGAGACTGATATTAATATGGAGACTGAAGTAAAAGGTGCAGCATGAGCCAGGGTTCGTCCTGCATTGCCGGTCACGTCGCGAGCAGGTCTCTCTGTCCAATGCACTACGTGTGTGTGTGTATATAGTACTGTGAAAATTAATTGCACCACTCGTTAAACGAGTGGTGCAGCTATTTGCACAATACTGTGTATATCATAGATGAACACGTACGATTTTATATTGACCCTAATGAAAAAAATGCCCTTTCGTTGATTCAAACCCAGCACTTCTTGAGTAGAAGTAAGTTGAGGGCACTAACCATCACGCAACCACAAAGTAAAAGTTAGTACAACCTGGCATATAGTTCAGCATTCGAAGGAACGCATAACACTTTTCTGTCCTGACGTATTTTCTGTACTAACCCCTCTACATTCGAGGTAATGGAAGCATTTCATTCAAATCTCTAGTATAACACTAGAGATCCATAGATGGAATACCATGCATGAACATGCACGATTTTGCATTTTATATATATATATATATATATATATATATATATATATATATATATATATAAAGACCCTTATTTTCCGGTGAATGAAAGAAAAAATATATATTTCCAAACTCTTCATTCCAGATAAAATCATGCACTCTTATGACCATTTGTGCATGTTTGTGTCTCCATAATGGGTGTTCATGCACCATTTCGAGAAGTCTTCGTGCCATAAAAATACTTCATGCTTAGATTTCCGCATTACTTTTTAATCATTCTTTTGCCTTCTTAAACGGAAGAATATTTAAGGTCAAGGGGTCGATATTTGAAAAATCTTCTGGCGTCAACAGCACTAAACTCAACTAATAACGAGTGAATAGTAAACAATGATGTCAATGAGGCGTTTCTGACATCACCTTCCACTCGTAAATAAGCCTTGATTGAGATGTCATTCCTTCTATGTGTTTTAAGAGGCTTCGCTTTATCACGGTCGCGATACTTTAGGAATCATTCTCTCTCTCTCTCTCTCTCTCTTTCTTTCTCTCTCTCTCTCTCTCTTTCTTTCTCTCTCTCTATCTCTCTCTCTCTCTCACGACGATAGAAATGAAACACGAGTTAACGTCTTCCGTTAAATTATTTATTACCATCTTTCCTTTAAATTATTCATTACAAGGATGCAAATTGCGAAACTAGAGAGAGAGAGAGAGAGAGAGAGAGAGAGAGAGAGAGAGAGAGAGAGAGAAATGTTAGTAGGTAGTCTTGTAACGGCCTCAAAATAAAAGGTTGTAGGTTCGTATCTGATTAAGAAGTTCAAAGGAGTTTACAATTTTTTTTCGGTGAAGGATTGGTTAAAGAGGCGTAGGCTTATCTTAACGGATACTTCTTCTTCCCTGACCCTATTAGGAAAGATGAATATTTTATTTAAAGAATATAATTACGCTATATACAAAATATATCACAAATATTTATTGCTATCATAAATAAATATATAGAAAAGTTATTTATTCAATGTCATTATATATACGGTATATATATATATATATATATATATTTATATATATAAAATAGCAAATAAACTATATGAACGTTCAGTTGAGATTTATTGCACTCACTCTCTCTTATATATATATATATATATATATATATATATATATATATATATGATGAATAAAACCACGAAGGAAAGGAAACACAGAATGGTGCTCAAGCGCTTTCGTCTAATGACATCCTCAGTGTTCCTGAGGATGTCATTAGACGAAAGCGCTTGAGCACCATTCTGTGTTTCCTTTCCTTCGTGGTTTTATTCATCATAAATATTTTTTACGTGTTACTTTCGTGAACTAATTTTCATATATATATATATATATATATATTAAAAAGAATATCATTTACATTTTCAATTTTGGCTCTTTGTATTAAATAAAACGTTTCAACCGATAGAAAGGAATCGAATTGTCTGTACGGACAGATCATACGACTTCTAAATCTATTTCTAAATCTATTCGTCACGAAGTTATATGATACGTCCGTGCACGGACAGGGCGTGAATAGAGAAGGGAGGAAAACGAACAATGAACGATAAAGTCGAACAATAAACTAACAGGAACGAACTCAGTGACGAGATGAATATAACGAACAAGTATAGAAAGAGACAAATAATAACGAAGATATATATATATATATATATATAATATATATATATATTATAAATCGTTTTTCACAATTATACGGCGTAAAGCTCATGTCTTTTGTTTATTGAGCGATGGATGTCTTCATCATTTATAAAGGAATACCGAAGCACGACATGATAGAATACAGAATTCAAACATTGTAAAGTAAAGTAACGTATTTGCTATGCATCAACAATAACAGATAGTTTAGTTTATACGCGTAGCCTCCAAATGAATGATCGGAAAGGGTGGTTGAAATGAACTTTTTTCAAACTTTCACGACAATTAAAACTGCGAACTATTACTATCAGTGAGATAACTTATTCTAATAACATTCTTACTTATTAATAAGATAAGTCTGCAATTAAACCGTAAGTTACTTTATTATTGGGTGTCGTATACTATCTTAATACTTTTAAATACAGAATCATTAAAAAGTATAAATTTCTTGGAATGCCAGAGGTACGAAGACTAAACTGGAAAACATTGACTATTTTTTAGACACGCATTTTGCCAGCATCCGTGTCTAAGTGGGTAACACCGTTTTCCTTAAATTTAAGCGAATTGAAGACACTGAAGTCAGGGGTTCGAATCCAGACGATGCTGGTAGAAATAATACAAAAGTTAATGCAACGGGCCACATTAGTCTTTGCGAATTGCCAGTTTCTGTCCCTCTTGATTGATTACTCTTATACACGCATTTTCACTCCATCCATACAACGAGTTATTGATTGGTTTTTTTAAGTTACTTGTATAAGGTATACAACCTGAAAAGTTGTTGTAAGCTGATAACAAGTTACGTTATTGTATTTTACTGAATACTTTGTTTTCTGTTTCATTTGTCTCGTATAAATTTATTTTTACTTGCTCACTGGGCATATATATTAATATATATTATATATATATATATATATATATATATTATATACACAGGGTGGCGCAAAAGTCAGGAACCATAGGCATATTTTATTAAATTATAATAAATGTTCGAATTGGTGGCCTTCCACTTGGAGACACTTTCTGACGCGTTGAATGCATGATGTTTGAACATTTCTTAACGCAGTGGTACTGATTTTGGAACACTCAGATGTCTATTTTATCCTTTAGAGAACGTATGGTTCTGGATCGATCAGCATAGACTACCGACTTAAGATGACCCCACAAGAAAAAGTCAAGAGGCGTGAGGTCTGGAGACCTAGGTGGCCATTCGACGGGTGCTCGCTGTCCGATCCACTTGCTTGGGAATGTTTCATCTAAAGAGTTCCGGACGATGGTTGCGAAATGTTGTGGTGCACCATCCTGCTGAAACCACATCTCCGCCCGTTCTGCCAATGGAATGTCGTCCAGTATGGGCATTAGAAATGTTTGCAGCATATGCAGATATGTTTCACCTGTTACATTGCCGTCGAAAGAGTACGGACCAATTAACCGATCCCCCGACAGCGCAGCCCACACCATAATTCGTGGATCGAATTGCACATGTCCTTCCTCCATCCAGTGGGGGTTCTCACTGGCACAGTAGCGTGCATTATGCCTATTGACACGACCGCTGAGGTGAAATATCGCTTCGTCGCTGAACATGATCCTTCGTTGAAGCTGTCGATGTTGTAGAAACCATTGGCAGAACTCTACACAAGGGTCTGTGTCGTCACCGTGCAGTTCCTGAACGAGTTGGACTTTGTAGGGGTGGAAACGATTTGTTGTAAGAATTCGTTGAATGGATCTTCTGGAGATACCCGTTTCCTGGGATAACTTTCTTAAGGACTTACGTGGGCTGTTCTCGAGGTGATTGAGTACCCTTAGTGATGTTGGTGCATCGGTTGAACTTTTTGGCGGGCCACTACGCGGCCGATCATGAACACTTCCCGTTTCTTTGAAGCGAGTGAACAGTTTTCCAACTGATGCCTGAACAACTGGTGGCCTCTCAGGGTGTTTGTCATTAAAAGCAGTAGCAACTGATCGGTGTACGTTACCACGCCTTGCACACATTAAAACTATCTCCACCCGTTCATCTATTGTCAATTTCTGTGCCATAGGTTCAACAACAAATCTGAAAAGAACAAAACACATTAAAACACAAATTATTAAAATGTGCATAGGGTTCCTGACTTTTGCGCCACCCTATATATATATTATATATATATATATATATATATATATAGATATATATATATATATATATATATATATATTAGGGTGATTCATCTCACTATTGCAAATATTTTAAAAAAAATTTTTGTTCATTTTTTTCAGAAACGTCATAGGTGAAAGTTTCATAGCATTTAAGCATTTAAGCGAATTTTAGAGGTCGCTTTACTAGCCATTCAAATTTACACCCGTTGGCCATCTTGCTACTTTAACAAAAAAACTACAAGTTAAATTTTTATTGGAACACAGTTAATCGTAGAGTTAATCAATTTGAATAATTTTTTCTCCAATACTTGTCTTAAAGCCAGAAAATTTTTGTTATGTTCTAACATCGGAGATTCATTATTCATTGGAGATGTTTAGAAAAGAAAACTAAAACAAGACAAATTATAATATATTTTTCAAAGTAGCAAACAAGTGTATTCATGAAGTCTGAAATCTATGAAAACATTCAGTGTTTTGAAATAAAGCAACTTCCATGATGCAATACATGATTTAATCAAATATTTACAAAAATAAAGTGGAAATCCAACAAAACCAATCTATATCTTTTACATGTTTTAGTTCATCACTCATCAGATAGCAGATTATTCCATAAGTTACACTTTCTTTCGTCAGGATATCTTTGCCGGTATTCTTTCACTACCAACAGGAGAAATTGTTTCTCTTCTTCGTCATTTGTCAAAAGTGGATTATATTCATCAATTAATGCTACTCCTCGTTCTGCAGTGTCATTGACAACCCTCATGCACTAGACAGTAGCCTTAACAGAATTGTATGTGTTATCGTTTTTCCACTCTTTGACATTATCTCCAGAATGTGATGACGACATGCTAACCACAACCTATCTTTCCCCATCTTCTGTTGAGAGAGAATGCAGGCTCTATTTCTTAAACCAGTATTGGCAGCTGTTGTGTCAAAGCTCATGTACTTAACATGATTGCAGTCTCTCCAAGCCACAAATGCTTCATAAACAGCCGAGGCTGCTGAATTACCAGTTCCTGAAGAAAGTTTGGGAACACCAAGCAATTGATCAACTCCCTCGCCAGAAACTAATACCGGAAGATGGTCAACAGTTGTCTTCCCCGTTATATCCTCCAATAGTTTTCCATCCCAGTGTATAGTTAGGGGAACTTGCGGCTTAAATTCCTCCCTCAAATTCTCAGCAATCTTTTGTCGACGCTTCAATCTTTCTCGGCGAATGGATGAATAACTGACGCTGTATTCTGCTGGATTATGGCCAAGACTTTGAATTGTGGGTGTCAGCACAAGCGCTGCCTTTCGATCACTCAACTTGGCTACATCTAGGCAAGCTGACAACTTATCATCTAATAACTTTTTTCTTTTTAGTGGCTTTACAGCTGAAGTAGATGGCTCAGGCTCGCCACCAATGACACCAAGTGTTGCCTCTTCTTTATCAGCTGTTTTGCTTTCTATTTCAGTTTCAGATGAGGACCCTGAGGAGGAGAAGACATTCTCACGTTGAACAGCAAGGGACTCTCGATCTTCATTAATTTTAATTGTCTTCAAAGCATCAGCATGAACACTGTCAAATAAACCTTCTAAGTCTGCCTTCCAATTTTCCCCTTTCTCTCTTAATTTCTCTGAACGCTTGTTTTTGTTCTTATTTTTCTTTATCTTTTCGCATTCTCTGAACATGGTTTCGACTTTTCAACTTTGTCCACCACATGCTTCTTAAATCTAGTTGGTATCTAGTTGAAATTATGAAAGCTAATTTGACTATAACTACCAAACTACGAAAAAAGTAGGAAAAAATACTCAATCACTCAACAACTAAGTCTTTCATGTAGTAGAAAAACTTCACATCTGGTAGCGACCCCTAAATATAATCCAAAAGAGACAAAACTTTACCTGAAATACTCGCTCCTCCACCAGGCCAGACCTAGAGGCGGGGCCACCAGCTTGACCTCCGTGTGAAGAGAGACCAACGCACGAAACAACATAAGGTTCATAAGGTAAGGTGTATATATATATATATATAGGGTGGTCCAAAATTCCCTATTTTGCTGAAATAATTATATTTCTATTTTATTTTCTACAGGCCATAGATAATGATGGATGTACAAGAATGTGTGATGGTAGTATTCAAGGGAAGAAGTACAAAGAAATTTGAGAAAAATTCGAAAGACGATTTCAAAAACGAGGACCTACAGACAAACCAATTCGCAAGCTGGTCAATAAATTTTAAAGAACAGGATCTGTTCATGATGAGGCAAGATCTGGACGTCCAGGTACTTCTCAAGAAAATGTCGAATTGGTAAGAAATGCCTTTGAAACAAATTCTAGACTGTCAACTCGCACAGCATCAACACGAGTTACACGAAGAGGATTATCCAAGACGAGCCACCATGTGCACAGAATTGATTGAAAAAAATTCATACCGAAAACTTATTAAACCACATTCTCTTCAGCGATGAGGCAACATTCCACATATGCGGAAAGGTTAATCGACATAATTTCCGCATCTGGGCTGGTGAAAAACTAATCTAGTTCTAGGAATGGGAGAGAGATTTTCCTAAAGTTAATGTCTGATTAACTATGACAAGATCGAAGATTTACAGACCTTTTTTCTTTGCAGAAGCTATGGTAACAGGGCCAATTTATGTTGACATGCTTCAGCAGTTGCTTGAACCCCAGCTTCGTTCAGATAGCATTCTCGATACTGTTGTCTTTCAACAAGATGGAGCTCCATGTCATTATGCAAACATCGTTCGGGCGTACCTTGATGAGCTCTTTCCAAATCGCTGGACTGGACGTGGTGGAAACAGGCCCTTGGCAACACGATCTCCGGATTTAACACCATTAGACTTGTTTGCGTGGGGCGTTATAAAGTCTGAGGTTTACAAAAGAAGAGTTACAGACCTGAAGGATCTGCGAACCCGCATTGTCGCGGCAGTCGCTAAAATAACTCCAGAGATGTTTCAGATGATGTTCTGCAATCCAGTGGACAGATGTGAAATTTGCAGAGACAATGATGGTGCTCACGTCGAATCTTAGACCTAAGATCTAATTGTGTTACTACATTTTTATCCCAAAATACAATTATTTCAGCAAAATAGATAGGGACGTTCGGGCCACCCTGTATATATATATATACACACACACACACATATATATATATATATATATATATATATATAATATACACACACACACACATATATATATATATATATATATATACACACAGGGCGTCCCAAAAAAATGTATACACACTTTAACAGCTGATAGCTCAATTGATGTTTCTTTCTTTCCAAGTTAAACCCATTAGAATTAATAATGGCAGTCAGACTAAGCTTTGAACAAAGGAAATTCATTCTAAAATGCTACTGGAAGTGTGAAAACGCAGTTGAAGTGCAAAGACAGTTTAGGAGGGAGTTTCAAACAGATCCACCAACGCGACTTACCATCACTCGAATTAGAGATAAGTTTGAAGCCGATGGAACTGTTCAGAATGTCCACAAGAAGCGTTCCGGAAGACCACGGACATCGACAAGCCCCACAAAGCAAGAAAGAGTACTGGAAACGTATCACCAAAGTCCAAGAAAATCTGTGCGGCAAGCGAGTCGTGAGGTAGGAATTTCAGAATCGTCTGTCCAACGCATTTTGAAGCGCTGTCAATGGAAAAGTTACATTCCAAGATTAGTCCATGCTATTAATGAAGATGATGATCCGGACCGAAGAGTGGAGTATTGCGAGTGGTACTTGGCACGATGTGGATGTGGATTGGACGAAGGGGTTTCGTAGAATACCCTCCGCGTTCACCAGACCTCACACCACTAGACTTTTTTTTATGGGGATACTTAAAAGACAAAGTCTACGCTATAAAACCTGGAACAGTCGCTGAATTGAGAGCAGCCATTGAACGAGAATGCACACAAATACCAAACGAAATGTTTCGTGATGTTTGCGATTCCATTGCTTCGCGTTATCAGCAGTGCCTGGACCAGAACGGACGTCAGTTTGAAAACAGGCGTTGACAAAACAATTAAATAATGTCTGTAGATTCTATTACATTTTGAAAATGAAATGTATTTTAATAAACACTGCCTTTATAATTATTTAAAGTGTGTATACATTTTTTTGGGACGCCCTGTATATATATATATATATATATTTCTCAGCTGCGGAACTATATATAGCTTGTCCGAGGTGTAGACCAATTTAGCGACGAATCTATAAATAGACTGCTTTTAAATTTTATGGTTGCAAATAAGCGGATGCGTCTAAATTTATTTTACGCATAATTAAATAGAAGTTAAGTAATATATTTTAAATTATAATATAATATAATTCCTAATAAAAAGTAGGAAGGCGTACGGTCCTGATGGTGTTCCTCCTGTTGTATTTAAGAACTGTGCTTCTGTACTGACACCCTGCCTTGGCAAAAATTTTCGTCTTTCTCTCATCTGGTACTTTTCTTTCATGATGGAAGTTCCCTTTTCAAACCCCCTCCAACTATCGTCCAATTGCTTTGATTTCTTGCCTTTCTAAAGTTTATGAACCTATCCTTAACAGGAAAATTCTTAAACACCTCTCTTCTCACAATCTTTTTTCAGATCGTCAGTATGGGTTCCGCAAAGGACGCTCTACTGGTGATCTTCTTTCATATCTCTCTGACTCTTGGTCATCCTCCTTTCAAGATTTCGGTGAAACTTTTGCTATTGCCCTTGACATATCAAAAGGTTTTTTAGAGTCTGGCACAAACCTTTAATCTCCAAACTGCCCTCTTTCGTTTTCTATCCTTCTATCTGTGCCTTCATCTCCAATTTCCTTTCTGACCGATCTATAGCTGCGGTTGTAGATGGCCACTATTCTTCTCCTAGTGATGTTCCTCACGGTTATGCCCTGTCACCCACTCTTTTCCTTTTATTTATCAATGATCTTTTAATTCGCACTTCCTGTCCTACTCACTCCTATGCCGATGATTCCACTCATCACTTCTCCACCCGCTTCCCAAAGCGTCCCTCTCAACCGTCACTCCATGATTCGCGTAGGACGGCTATGGAACACCTGACCTCTGATCTTTTTGCTATATCTGATTGAGTCAGAGAAAACCTTTTGTTTTCAATGCCTCAAAATCTCAGTTCCTCCATGTGTCTACTCGTCACAATCTTTCACAAGACTATCCCCTTACCTTCAATAACACAAAACTCAATCCTTCCTCTTCTCTTAACATTCTTAGTGTTTCCTTTTCTCGTGATCTTTCCTGGAAAGGTCACATATACTCTCTTTCTAAAACAGCTTCTAAGAGGTTAGGTGTGCTATACCGCCTCCGCGGTTTCTTCACCCCCATTCAGTTGCTTTCTCTATACAGGGGTCTTGTTCGCTCCTGTATGGAGTATGCTTCTCATGTGTGGGGTGGTTCAACCCACACAGCCATACTTGACAGGGCGGAATCAAAGGTTTTTCGTGTCATCAATTCCCTGCCTCTTACTGATTGTCTTCAATCTCTCTCTCTCTTCGCTGCACTGTTGCCTCACTCTCTCTTTACTATCGCTATCATAACGGACATTGCTCTTCTAACCTCTCTAACTGCATGCCTCCTCCTTTAAGGAGATCATGCAGTACCAGACTTTCTACACTTCCTCATTCCTATTCTGTCGAACTCTCTAACGCAAGGGTTAATCGGTATTTTCAATCTTTCATCTACTCAACCGGTGAACTCTGGAACAACCTTCCTCAATCCATCTTTCCTCCTGTCTATGACCTATCTTTCAAACGTAGAGTGTCTAGGTATCTCGAAAAAGCCCGGACCTTCATTATGGCTCTCTTCTTCCTCTATAGAGGGGAGGGGCGCTTTTGCGGACATTCGCCTTTGGCCCCTCCTTTCTGCATAAAAAAATTGACAACCTTTATGACTCACATTGATACATTTTGGGTTTGAATTTAGGGTTGCTTCGAGGCAGTATCTGTTTGGATTTCACCTTGTTAACTGGTGTTTGACGACAAAAAACTTCACTTTTTTCTACGTGAAGGTCAAAATATGATAATAAAAACCCACTCTAATAGACAGAGTTTATTTCCACAACAGTTTCGATGCCCACTGGCATCCTCTTCGGGTGGATACAGGAAATGAACCAAAAACAAGAGGGAAAACAGTCCAGGGACCATTAAGAAATTCGCACCTAGGTTAGATCTCGTTCTCCTGACACTGGAAGGGCATTTTTTATTAAAGGGACCCGCTTATAAGTACATTGTACAAATTTAACACTATCTACTTGTTCTATACATACAGATTCTATTATTTTTTTTACATAATTATTACATTTATTATTAAATTTATTACATTTAATATTGCATTATTATTTATTACAGAAATTATAAATTTATTATTACATTAATTATTACATTGTTGTTTATTATACAGAAATTATAAACCGAAAAACGAATGAAAAAGGCGAGAAGGAAACAATCTAGAGACCATTAAGAAATTCGCACCTAGGCTAAATCCCGTTCTCCCGACACCAGAAGGGCATTTTTTTTTATTAAAGTCTCGCTTATAAGTACATTCGCACAAATTAAAACTATCTTCTTGTTCTATACATACAGATTCTATTATTTTGACGTTCAAATATTCGTCTACCGTGAAAAGTAAATTGGTTAGGAATAACGTTGCAAAACAGGAACAAGCCTGTGTCTACAGCATTCCCTGTAAAAGTTGTGATTTAGTATACGTAGGAGAAACTGGAAGAAATATTGAAACCCGTATTAAAGAACACAAATATGCCTTCAGAAGTTGTAATACTAATAATGCCATTTTTTATCACGCCAGCCAAAATAATCATGCTATAGATTGGGAATCAAGTAAGGTACTTTATAAATGTAATAATTATGTCTAAAGAAAAATAATAGAATCTGTATGTATAGAACAAGAAGATAGTTTTAATTTGTGCGAATGTACTTATAAGCGGGACCCTTTAATAAAAAAAAAATGCCCTTCTGGGGTCGGGGGAACGGGATCTAGCATAGGTGCGAATTTCTTAATGGTCCCTGGACTGTTTTCCCTCTTGTTTTTGGTTCATTCGTTTTTCTGTATCCACCCGAAGAGGATGCCAGTGGGCATCGAAACTGTTGTGGAAATAAACTCTGTCTATTAGAGTGGGTTTTTATTATCATATGGTATTTGACTATTTTATGTGTTTACATATTCAGTATTTTTATGTATACATGAAGATAGGTAAATACAGTGAATTTAATACATATTTTTTGACAGAGTGATTTTAGGAGTCCTGACGTTATTGTAGGTGATTTTATTTTGCCCTCTCTGGGTTCAAAATGTCACGTGGAAGAGTTACTAAATGATCAGGAAATTGTTAGACTTCTTGATGAAACAGATTTGGACGATGAATTTATGAATGATTCAGAAGATGAAGAAGAAAATGAGAATTATATTACAAGTGTTGAAAGTGACAGTGATAACGAACTTACAAGTGAGATTGTAAATGAAATTAGTAGTGACGTAGATCCACCTGATGAAAACGAGGTACGCCAACATCACTGGCTTGATTCAGCGACTGCCATTAGAAATATGTTTGAATTTACTGGAAATAATGGGGTTAAAGTTTTCCTTGAAAATCAGACTTGTCCCTTAGAAATTTTTGAGCCATTCTTGGAAGGTGATATTATAAAACTAAGTGTAGAAGAAACAAATAAGTATGCAAAAAAGTATGCAAGTATGCGGAAGAAAAACCCTGCTTCAAGGAATTATACAGAAACCCAGTCTTGACTCGTATCATTCAACAAACCAGCTTTTGTTTATACTAATCTTTGGCAAAATAATGTCCAGAGATAGATTTAAGCTGCTCCTAAAATATTTGCATTTTTCTGATGAAGAGTGAGGAAATGATCCGCAATACGATACTGTAAACTCAGAAAGATTCTAAAGATATTCATTTCAAAATTCCGATCCAACTATGTTCCTAAGCAAAATATTTTTGTTGATGACTTTCTCCTTTGAAAAGGAAGGCTCGGATGGAAACGGTATATACCTCTAAAATGAGCCAGATTTGGAATTGAGAGCTAAAACAAAATCAGGATATGTATAGAATCTTACTGTATACAGTAAAGTAGAGAAACTTCATGTTCGTGTATCATTCCTGGCATATCTGCAAATGAACTTGCTAAACCTACAGAAATTGTCCTTCATTTGGCAGAACCTCTGTTGAATAAAGGATACTGTATTGGAATGGACAATTTTATACATCTCCTGAGCTTTATCACATTCTGATTACAAATAAAACTGCATAAAACTGCATGATGCAGTTCGAACTGTAAAATTCAACAGGAAGTATTTGTCACCTCAATATGACCTCATGCTGTATTCGCCAAACTAAAGAAGGGGGAAAGTGTAGCCTAATACCATGGGAAGATGATGCACCTGAAGTGGAGAGATAAAATTATGTAAATATGCTAAGTACAGTGTACGATGATTCCATGGAAGTAAAGACTGTTGCAGGAGAAGAACGCTGAAGCCAACTATATGCATCAGATACAAAAAGGACCACGTGGGAGGTGTTGAACTTATGGATCAAATAACTTCGACAGCATCATGCATCAGAAAAGGTGTAAAGAAGTATTATAAGAAGCTGTTCTTCAGATTAGTTGAAATATGCCTTCAAAATTGTCATGTGATCTACAACAAAAAATGGGGGAAGAAAAGTCTTTCTCGGCTTCAAGTTGCAGTTGATTGAAAAGATTCTGAGGAAACATAACAAAATGTTTGTTGGCTTCGGAAAGCAAACTCAGTAAATTTGGGACCATGCCCAACTCGCCTATCAAGAAGCTACTTTCCAGTGATAACATCTAAAGAGAGTGAAACTGAAGAGAAAAAGTATCAGCGAAGATGTCATTATTGCACATTGCAGAAAAAAGTGAAGAGGAATATTTATAGTTGTGATGTATGCATTTTACCATTTTGCATCACACATTGTTTCAAACTATACCATACCAGACATGGGTAATAGTAATAGGTAATAGTAATAGTAATAGACTATTACAGGATTTTTCAAGCAATAGTAATAGTAATAATCATAATTTTTTGGCTGTAATAGTAATAGTAATAAAAGGCAAAGTAATAGATAATAGGCTATTACTTTTCTATTACAGTGGCAATGGACATATTGTGTGACCAAAGAACTGAAAAATGAACTAAATCTACTCTAAACTAAAATAAACATGTATGTGAACTAATATTGTGGAAATTTTTTCCTTCAATAAAGTAAAATTTATCAAGACCTACAGTCTCTGAAATTGTAATGATTTAGTTGAAATAAATATTTGTTATTTGGTTGCCGCTCAAAATCATCCTGGATCCATGAGTGCAGAGCCTCTGCCTCTCAGCCATCTGGCCTCTCTATGGATCATGAGTGCAGAGCCTCTGCCTCTCAGCCTCACTCTGGATCAATGAGTGCAGAGCCCTCTGCCGCTCAGCTTCATCCTGGATCCATGAGTGCAGAGCCCTCTGCCTCTCAGCATCATTCTGGATCCATGAGTGCAGGGCCTTCTGCCTCTCAGCCTCATCCTGGATCCATGAGTGCAGAGTCCTCTGCTTCTGAGTCTTATCCTGGATCCCTGAATCCAGGCAATGCTACATCGCCAGCTCAGTACCATCTCACACAGGGTACCCACCAAGGGGCCTTGGTGAATCAGGATGCTGGGAATACAGTCGGTAAATACCAAACTCTAGATGCTAATGTATTTTTGTTTCCTGAATGCCTCTAAAACATTTGATCGTGTTAATCATGACAAATTATTCATGAAACTTGTAAATCGTAATGTACCTGAGTAGTATGGGCGCAAAAGGAGAGAGTGCAATGTAATTGCAAATGCTGATCAATGTTGCAAAGGAAATGTTGCATGCTGCTATGCAACAAATGGAGGTTGCAAGAGGCTATGCAATACAGGGGGACGGGGAATGTTGCAAGATGATATGCAACAATGGGGGAGAAGTTATCCCCAAGTTGCAATGAACTCCCGCTAAGGGAGACTTCTTTGGGGAAGAAGGTGGGACGGCCTCACCCCCCCAAAGGGGTATGCCTAACCTAAGAGAGAGAGAAAGGAGAAGGAGAGAGGTGTTCGCTTGGCAGGAGCCAAGCGCATATTAAGACTTCAGCCAAGCGTCGGCTGTCTTATAAGATCCTAATCAGCCAGTTGGTACAGTGTATACAACGTTTGGACAAATGCACGTACACCCCCGCCTATACGCCCATAAAATATCACACACACACAAAACTATATGCGCGATTATATGCGCCGGGTTCGAGACCCGGTGACGGCGCATCCTTCCACGGTTGGTAGATGAATGAGAAACCAGGGTATCCTAGTGGTCCGTGTTAAACTGTAGGTCTAAGGTGGAATGTAAACATCCTTCCACGATTGGTAGATAAATAGGTAACCAGGGTATCCTAGCGGGGATCCCGTTAAACTGTATTGCAAGACGCGGTCATGTTGTTTATCTGTTTGTTTATTCCCCCCCTCTCTCTCTCTATATCTCTCTCGCGCGCTCTCTCTCTCATATATATATATATATATATATATATATATATATTTCCCCGTTAAAAAGTAGGCCTAAGGTGGAATGTAAACATCCTTCCACGGTTGGTAGATGAATGGGAAACCAGGGGATCCCGTTAAACTGCATTGCAACACTCGATCATGTTGTTTATCTGTTTGTTTATTTCCCCCTCTCTCTCTCTCATATATACACATATATATATATTTCCCGTTAAAAAGTAGGTCTAAGGTGGAGTGTAAACATCCTTCCACGGTTGGTAGATAAATGGGAAACCAGGGGATCCCGTTAAACTGTATTGCAACACTCGATCATGTTGTTTATCTGTTTGTTTATTTCCCTCTCTCTCTCTCTCTCTCTCAAATACATAATATATATATATATTATATTTCACCGTTAAAAAGTAGGTCTAAGGTGGAGTGTAAACATCCTTCCACGATTGGTAGATAAATAGGTAACCAGGGTATCCTAGCGGGGATCCCGTTAAACTGTATTGCAAGACGCGGTCATGTTGTTTATCTGTTTGTTTATTCCCCCCTCTCTCTCTCGCGCGCTCTCTCTCTCTCTCTCTCGCGCGCGCTCTCTCTCTCTCATATATATATATATATATATATTATATATATATATATATATATTCCCCCGTTAAAAAGTAGGCCTAAGGTGGAGAGTAAACATCCTTCCACGGTTGGTAGATGAATGGGAAACCAGGGGATCCCGTTAAACTGTATTGCAACACTCGATCATGTTGTTTATCTGTTTGTTTGTTTCTTTCTCTCTCTCTCTCTCGCGCGCGCGCTCTCTCTCTCTCAAATAAATATATATATATATATATATATATATATATATATATATATTTCCCCCCGTTAAAAAGTAGGTCTAAGGTGGATGGTAAACATCCTTCCACGGTTGGTAGATAAATGGGAAACCAGGCGATCCCGTTAAACTGTACTGCAACACTCGATCATGTTGTTTATCTGTTTGTTTATTTCTCTCTCTCTCTCTCTCTCTCTCTCTCTCTCTCTCATTTATACTGTATATACACATATATATATATATATATTTCCCCGTTAAAAGGTAGGTCTAAGGTGGAGTGTAAAGTTTGACCTTCGTCAGAATGAACAATTCAGGCCGAAGCCATCGAAAGCAAAGGAGAGCCTATATATGTACAATTCCGGAAAAACGTTCATCTAATAAATTCTGAAAATTGGTACAAGAAGCGTACACAAAAATTATAATCACGTCAAATTGCATTAATTAACTCTCTCTCCGGCTAACTTGAATTAGATATTAAGGTCTTTTTCATCTGTAATTTCTGCAAATTAAAACAGGGTAAATGGTACACGTAGCATTAAAATGTACAGTACAAATGAATAAATAGAAAGGGAATATGATAAAGGAGGGAAATGAAGAGAAACCTACCTTAACAACAATTCCTAATTAAACAATGTAAATAGCTGAACAATAAAGGACATAAATATTTATGGAAAATATATACACAATTATATTAAACATCGTTCTGGAAATTGTAGAGTTTGACGAAAGCGATAGATAAACTTCTTTCCGCAGAAGTTTATGATCGCGAAATAAACTTTGGCGTTTAATGATCCGCATCCATCACGCATTTCTGTTATTTTTTGAAATTTATTTTACCTGATTTTATCGTACGCGAACTCTCGAAACCATAAACCTTCACAGCTACGAGAATTGTTTCGAATTCCGAAGATATACAGGTGGGTCCTAATACCCCAGTATATAGCGCTGTAGACCTTCGCGCACTGGTGATTTTTCCTCTTTCCTTCATAGGTAATTGGTTTGAAACTATCTTCCAGTTTCTGACGTTTTATTTTTCAGATGAAATAATAAATTTTCCGTACCTATTTTAGATGGGGTACTATAAATCGTTTTCCAACCTCGTTAATCACCTCATATAATTGGTGCTTATTATACGTTCAAATCTCCCTTCCCCCCACCAACTCATTGAGGAGAGAAAGCACGATTTAATTCCAAAAACAATGCGTTTTTCTCCCCAGATTTCACGGGGCAGCCAATCACAACTCTGTGAGCGGAGCCCAGGACCTCTGGTTGGAGGCTAGGCGGGCCTATCGTTAGTTCCGCCCAAATTTCACTGATAGCCAATAGGAAGCTCCCGAATCGGGTATTGCAGGATGTTCTTAATTACGATCCGCTTATAAAAGGGGGCATTTTCACCACAGGACTCCAATTCAGTTGTTTTGTCGAGCAGTGCTTTTGAAATACCTAGCCATGAGCCATTCACAGCTTTACAACTCTCCGGATTTGTTTAAAGACGAGGATGTCTCATTGCTGTCTGCAATTTATCTTTTCAACGCTGTAGAGCAGAATGAACTTCTTTCAACGCAGACTGTTGCAGAAATTTGTGACGGAGTCCAAGATTCGCTCAATGAAGACGACAATAAAATGTAAGTAATTAATTTGTGATTAAATACGTCGTGTCATTCACTGTCTGTATTATAATTTTTAAAATTCGTAATAAATGCGTTTTGAAAATTAGTTTGTGATTTAAGCGGAAGGCCGGACCATGTGTATATAACGTTTCATTCATTGCAAGTATTATAATTTTTAAAATGCCGTAATAAAACGAAGTGAAAGGATATCTGCCCAGAGGTCGAGGCTCGGTCTTTAATCATATAATATATATAATATATATATATATATATATATATATATATATATATATATGATCCTGTGTGTGTATTTTGGAGAAAAACAATAGGTTTTTATTTATTGCTCATTCTCTGTTTCCTTCGCGGTTATTTATTTCAGCATATATATATATATGGTGTGGTTTTAATAATACATTTCTTGATAACTTAAAATTTATAGACAGCTCTGCAGTAGGATTTTAGAAATATTAAAAACTTTTAAGAATTGCATGCAGGTCCGGGCTCGAGACCCAGTGCCTGCAGACGAAGCGTAGCACACCCAGCTAATCTTCCTTTTGAGCTGTAAATTAGTGTACTTGTTTTTAATTATTGCCCATTCTCTGTTTCCTTCGTGGTTATTTGGGCATATATATGCCCTTGGGGCATTGGTTTCTGCGCGTATGTAGAGGAATTACGGCATTTGATTGAGTGAGGCCCGTGGTGTAATGGTTATCATATCTGACCGGCAATCGGAAGATCCCGGGTTCGATTCCCGGGTGGTTACCTCATTTTTTCATTTGTTCGTTCTCTCTTCTCATCTTGCACGGAATGTTCTCCTATACAAGCGTCGTTCTTTACGTTATTTATACTGCGTGTTCTTTGCAGTTGAAATGTATATATAGATACGGCATGCGGGAGGTGCCCCCTTGGGGCGTTGGTTTCTGCGCGTATGTAGAGGAATTACGGCATTTGATTGAGTGAGGCCCGTGGTGAAATGGTTATCATATCTGACCGGCAATCGGAAGATCCCGGGTTCGATTCCCGGGTGGTTACCTCATTTTTTCATTTGTTCGTTCTCTCTTCTCATCTTGCACGGAATGTTCTCCTATACAAGCGTCGTTCTTTACGTTATTTATACTGCGTGTTCTTTACAGTTGAAATGTATATATATATATATATATATATATATATATATATATATATATATATACCATGAAGTGTAGAAATTCCATTGTTGTCCCATTTTACAGAGAAACTCATTAAGTTTTTTCTGATAACAAGTTTTGACAAGTTTTTTCTTTTTTGTACGCGGGTGACAGACATTAATGATTTAAAAGCAAGAATCACAGCTGCTATTGAGCGAATTGATGTGGATATGCTGCAGCGTACATGGCAACATTTGGATTATCGATTGGATGTTTTGCGAATCACTGATGGTGCACATATCGAATGTTTGTAACAACGTTACTTTAATAAAAGAAACTTTTGAAAATACAGATTCTAAATAATCTTGTTTAAGAATTTTACGTGTGTTATCAAGCATTTTATTAAAAGATGAAATTGTACAGATAATTTTCGGACACACTGGAATTTCTAAAAAACTTGTCAAAACTTGGTATCAGAAAAAACTTAATGAGATTCTCTGTAAAATGGGACAACACTGAAATTTCTACATTTCATGGTTGACTTTTAATAACAGCCAAAACTTGTACAGATAATTCTCGGACACCCTGTATATATATATATATATATATATGTGGTGTAGTTTTAATAATACATTTCTTGATAACTTAAAAATTTATAGACAGCTCTGCAGTAGGATTTTAGAAATATTAAGAACTTTTAAGAATTGCCTGCGGGCCTGGGCTCGAGACCCGGTGCCGGCAGACGATGTCTTAGGAACTCTTACTTTTGAAAACTGTCAGGATATCTACTTTGTAAATTATAATTTGCCAGGCGGCGTAATCGGCATTTTCTCTTATTGTAACTCTGACTAAACTTTAATTTAACTTAACTTTAATTGATTCAGTATGAACTAATCATGTTAACTTCTCCTTAAAGGACCGAAGCGGAACTTGAACGTATTATCGCTACTTTTCGTTTTGATGAAAGGGGAAGAAATGATTCGGAGGCTTTACCTCACAGCCAACCCAGTGACCTGAATACAGGGGTCGAGGTATTGGCTCACATCCAGTCCAACGAATGCCAGGTCATCGAGAAACTAATGTAAGTATTTTTTGGGGTTAAGAACAAAACACATTGCATTTTCATTTAATTTATTAAATGGCAGAAAACATGTACAAAGCAGCTTACAGAACTAGCGTCCATGAAATAAGTCTTAATGGCGACATTTTACAAACACGCCTTTACGCAATATAGATACAATTATACACCTTTACACAATACAACGAGTGCTCACAAATGGGTACCTTTTTTTATCTGTCTGCATACCAACTCGTCATTCATTTCAATGTCGCACAAATTGGATAATCTAAAAAAATGTATAAATCCCTTCCCACGTGACATGTGCATGAGAAATGAAAAGCAATACATGCCACAAGTGTTACTAAAATATCCTTGGAAACGGTAAGGATTCCATAAAATTTCAGGAATATGTAACTGTTCGATAAATTTTACAACCACAGGGTCATTCCAGGGCTGAGTGCCGAGTGAATGAAAATAGTATATTCTTTCCCGATTTTTAAAACAGATTGCAAACCAATGAATCCCCTCACCCTCCACAATGTCGGTGTTCACATAATCCCGTACCACTCTCTCGTAGTTGCCAATTTCAATATTTCATTCTTTGCAAACACGCCGATTAATTTTGAGCGTGTGATTCGGTCACTTTTCATTACTCTCTGGAGTGTATTCCAGAGAGTATTGAAACGATCAATTTCTATTAGAGCTGGTGATTCGAGGTACACGAGTACGCTAATAGGCTTTTCTATAGGCTTGGCAAATTCCAACCTGACTGAGATGTTCCCACTTTGTTGTGGACTTAAGTGTGTGTTTATACTAGCAGACAAGTCAGGCGTAATATCAAATGAATAAAGGTTAAATTCTTCCACAAATTTTTTCTGCGTTACGCCAAACCAAAGCTCGTCACAGGCCACAGCATTATGAGCCAGACTACTATAAGCTCTCGCGCAGAGCGGGAACACAGCGTCTGATGAGTAGTCCGTAAACATAGGCCCACCCAATGCGACGCCATTTACGTATAGAGTTATATTTTTAAGGCCGAAATTCTCGCATTTAAAGGCGATTATCAGCCATAGGTTTCGTACGCTTAGAACACTTCTTTTTTGATGGCCTTTTACGTTTAGCGCCACGTGTTGGTAACCCCTTCTTCCTGACAGCCCTCTTCTTTCCTCCACCATGCATTTTTCTCTTTGCATCTTTGATGATTTCGTCCCGTGTACGTTTTAAATGTTTTTTAGAGCTTTAGGTTTAGTTCCACCCATTATGTCTTCTACCGCGTTAAAACCTGATTGTAACGCCTTCCACCCGAGGTATCTAGCACCCCTCTTCAACAGTGGGCAGCTGTGCGTAGTATGGTTGAAAAAATGGATCCAAGCCCACTCCCACGCTGATATCTCACCCCTCGATAGACTGTGAATGGCCTTCGGGTTATTATAACTGACGAAAGTGTAGCTTCACTGTTAAGCTCCCATCACCAAATGGGAAATCTTTTCCCCCAATCGTTCTTATATATATCGAGATGTTGGTTAATATCAGGTCATCCCATAAGTAATGTCGTTTTTTAAGATAGATTAAATTTAAACTAGTCCTACTCGGTTTAAGCATAAATTTTCCGAAGGTTATAACTAAGAGGAAATCTATCGTGTTTCGCTACATACATTACAGACCTTGACCAGTGAAGACGTGTGTTTTGCTTTATGTGAACCCCTCATAAACATGGCGGTATCAGAAGAGCATATCAGACATATAATGATTTACGAGTTCAAAAAAGGGAATAGTGCTACTGAAGCAACGTGAAACATTCAGGACGTTTATGGCAACGATATTCTGCATGTGAGGAAATGTAAAAGATGGTTTCAAAAGTTTAGGAATGGTGACTGTGGTTTAACAGATGCAGCACGCTCTAGACGCCCTGCTAAGTTTGATGATGACCTGCTGTTAGCCGCACTTGAAGAAGACTGTTCAACAACTGCCGAAGAATTGGCTCAGAAACTCAATTCATCCCCGTCCACCATCCATCGACATTTGCAACAACTCGAGAAAGTGCCTAAGTTAGGAAAATGGGTGCCACATGAATTGTCGGTCGACAATCTGAGGGTGCGGGTAAACATTAGCACAGCTCTTCATTCCCGTGAACTCCAAGATCCGTTTTTGCACCGTTTAGTGACTGGTGATGAAAAGTGGATACTGTACCAGAATGTTAAGCGCCGTCGACAGTGGGTTTGTGCCGGAGAACCAGCGACACCAAACAATCACCGCTCAAGTCTACTGTCAACAACTGGACCTTCCTTGGTTAATCGGAAAGGAATCGTGTTCCACCACGACAACGCACGTCTTCATACCGGTCGGATCACTTCTGCAAAAATTGAGGAGCTTGGGTGGGAAAAACGTCCACATCCTCCATATTCTCCAGACCTTGCGCCTTCAGATTATCATCTCTTGAGAAGTCTGCAAAACTATCTTGACGAGAAACAGTATACTTCTTTAGATGACCTGCACACCAGTCTTTGTACGTTTTTTGCCTCAAAACCGCCTGAATTTTATAAACATGGCATTGAAAAGCTTGTAGGACGTTGGAAGAGTGTCATTGATTCCGATAGAAAATATATACTAGATTAAGAAGTTTCAGTTGAGTTTTTTTTTCCTTCAAATTCCGATCTAAAAGACATTACTTATGGGATGACCTGATAGTTTGATGTATATTTATTTATTTAATTGTGTGTGTGTATCACTATTAATCCTAGTGAGTTATTAACTCAAGGTGTAATGGATGTTTTAACTAATTTTAGATACTATAAAGTAAATGCTGTGAAATTTAACTTTTATCCTAATTCAAATTGTGCCGGTTCTACCTTTGTAACTAATTTGCAAAAACCAGATCATAATTCTCTTAGTACTGCTAATACTCCTTTTATAACTTTGTTTGAATCAAATCCAGATATGACTTATGCACATCCTTCTGATTTAATTGCGCGTCAAAATCATCGTAAGCATGGTCCTTTTAGACCCTTTTCATTGTATAGAAAGTTAACTCCTGTTATGAATGTCAATTTGGCTGGAAACACTAATACTCAAACTGTTAAGATGAGACGTAACCCATGGATTTCTTCTGCTGATCTGGATTTTAATTATGGAAAATTGCATTTCTCATTTCTTAATCATGCATATATGAAAGCACAAGTCTGGATGAATCAATCTTATTCTGTTCAATGTACTCTGTATATTTCATTAAAATCTATTGAATGAACAATGTAATTCTATTTGTTTTTCTTTTCCGACCAAACTCTTCCTCTTCTGGGCCCGGCGAAGCCGGGCCGAGGGGTTGTTGCAAAGCCCAGATTCTGAATTTAAGCTCCGCCCACTGGATATCTGAGCAGCAGTTAGTATTACATGCTGCTCAAAATCCAAATAACCAGTTTTATAAAAGACCCATAAATTTCACATCCCAGTCAGTCTCAGCCTGGATTTCGTCGAGTCAGCATGTTATCTCTCCGCTCTTCAAGAGTTAAGCGTTGGTGTTTTACCTTAAATAACCCCTCTACTGAGAAAGACTATTTTAAGGATCTATCTACTTCTAAACACATTTCAAGATTTATTTTTGGCCGTGAAAAAGGCGCTCAAGGAACTCCTCATTTACAAGGTTATCTCGAGACTAAGAAACAACTTCGATTTTCTGCTGTTAAGTTTCTTTTTCCTACTGCTCATTTTGAACCTGCGAAAAGTTCTGTACGAGATAATTATAAATATTGTTCAAAAGATGGTGATTTTCAGGTTTATGGACGTTTTTCTCCATTTGAGACTGGAACTACTCGTGATTCATGTTATCGAACTCTTCAAACTACAGATATATTGAAAGGTCTTTTAGGATCAGATTCGGAAACTTATAAAAATACTGGATTATACGTTTCTAGAAAACGCCTTTTTGATGAACGAGTTAGAGAAATTAGAACCTTGGAAAAAAACACCAATTCTTCGATGAGTATAAGGATTGTAAACTAAGTGATTGGCAACTAGAAGTTATCCTTTTGTTATTTTCTCAATCTCGTCGTAAAATTTTATGGGTTGTGGATGAAGTAGGAAATAGTGGTAAATCTCATTTGACTCGTATACTTAAATATGTGTATCATTATGATGCCTTTGATGGTGTTTCTACTTCGAATAATATTTGCTTTTCTATTTCTGAAGATCCCTTTGGCTTTGTTTTTGATGTTACTCGTGATAGTTCTTCTAAGTTTTCTTATAACACATTGGAGCAATGTAAGAATGGATTTGTTTTTTCAGGAAAATATGAAGGTATAAGTAAAGATTTTAAACCTGTGCCTGTTATTGTATTTGCTAACTTTTTTCCTGACATTCTCGTCTGTCTGCTGATCGTTGGGACATCTATATTGTTAATAATCCGTCTAAAGACTATAAGAATGAATTACCGGGTGAGAAAATACCGCCTAAGAAGAGGGGTAACTTCGAAGAGGACCTTCAAACGTCGTTATGTTCAGATGAAAAGAAGAAAAATATCGAGACCCAGGAGGCAGAGCCAAGTTGTGAACGTCAAGTCGACTAAGAATTTGCATTTTACTTTTACGGTTCCTGATGTGTTTTCCTTTTTGCATAGCTATAGAAGTGTGTCAAACCTTATCAGGTTTGTCCTTCATCTACATGTACCACTCATATCGTTTCCTCTTATTATGCTGAGAGAGCTTTCTGCATAAACCGTCCTACATAGAGCTGGGTACAGAGGACGTGTAACTAGACGGAACCCATTGCGCTCTGAGACTAATAATAGAAAACGATATAAGTGGTCCATGCAGATGAAGGACAAGTCTGATCAGTTTTGGTACTCTTGTTTTCTCAGATGATTCAACATTACAGCAGTTTGCTTCAGGAGGATGGATCTGGGTATGAAGAACCTGTTAGTCAGGGGGCCGAAGACCCTTCTAATATATTTTGTTTGATCTTATTTCAATCTTGCAAGGTGTCTGGTGGATCAGAAAATGCTTGTTGGCAATCTGAACTCCCTTGCGCAAACATTTTACAGCATTTCTTGTGACCGTACCCAGGTCCGAAATGAAGGCAAAATTTCGAGTCACAAATTTCACGTTTTGCCTGACAATATTAGTTCTTACTGTCTTTATTTATACAAATATGAATGTACGCTGGCATTTAAGTCATTTATTGAATCAAGGCATCTAACTATTTAAATAATTAATTTTTGGTAGGCATCGACCAGTGGTTGTATCGGTATCGGACCGATATATCGGTATCGGTACCGATACCGATGGTTAGTAGCTACCGATACCGATAGTTTTTTGTCTCTAAGAATAAAAAAAGGGCGTTTTCCAAATAAAAACTTCCCGGCTGTGTGTGTTCGCGATTTATCCCGACGTTTCTAGAAATTTCCATGACTCATGACCGCTCTATATAAAGCGAGCCCGTAACCATCGCGGCGTCATTTCCTCAGTTCGCAAGTTGTGAATCAGTTCAACAGTGTGTAATAATTTTTTTGTAAATTTATTAACTACTGGAATAAATTTATTCGCCTTTGCTTTAGTGAGAGTGACAATGCCAAGCATTGTGTGGAAGTTCTTCACTGCTTCAAGCACTAATGGAAAACAGGCGATCTGCAATTTGTGCGGTGTCTCTGTCTCTCGTGGAGGAACAAGCGCAAGTACCTTCTCTACATCGAACCTGAGGAGTCACCTTATCAACACGCACAAGACTGAGTTTGATGAAGCCAATAAGAGTCAATGTACAACTTCTGCTACTAATTCTGGTGAGTAGATTCATGAAAATCTGTAAAGTGATTCTTCAAACATTCTCAGAGAGATTTCGAGAGCATAATTCAAATGAGAAACTGCTGCTAGCCACAGCAGTTGATCCCCGATTCAAAGGAGCTGTGCTGATAGACGACGACATGCGAGAAAAGGCCAAGGAATTGTTGAGACAAAAGATACGCAGTCACATGGATGGGGCCCAACGAAAGCGTATTGGAGGTCCAATTGCCGTGAAACGCCGCCGAAGTGGTCCGGTTTCTCCGTCCAAGAAAATCGCCCTTTGGGAAAACCTTTCCGATTCAGAAGGTAGCAATCTCGACCATCACGTTCGTCCTATTCTAGTTGAAGAACCCCAAACGACGGATACGGACACGAGGTTCACTGTCCCAGACGCACGAGTGGAAGCAGCCCTGGACGCCTATTGGTCGCAACCTCGGATCGCTGGGGATAGGGATCCATTCATTTTCTGGCGAGAACATTCTGCTGATTTCCCGAAGATTGCCAAAGTTGCTGAGAAATGCAATTCATCCTCTCCAAAAATCTGAAGTTCCTCAATTCTGATTATTGAGTGAACTGTTATATTGAGTTACACTTTTTGAATTACAATTTTTTTATTACATATTGTTTCCATTACATGACTTTTATTTTGTGAATTCCATTTCTTCAAATATATGTTTTGAATTACAGTACATGTATCGAATTACATTCTTTGAATCATATTTTGATATTTTGGACAGATGTCGGTATCGGCCGATACTTTGCTCTAACTATCGGTATCAGTACCGATACTTTGGGAATACTATCGGTCGCCCCCTAATTTTTGGCCAAATAAACCTAAACCCATAGGAGGGGGAGAGTCTTAGGGTTGAAACTGCATATTTTCCAAAGTTCAAGTATCTAATGTAATTGGTATCTTTCAATATCACATGCACTTGTATTACATTCCTTAAAAATCTTCATTTAAAGTGTGGATACCAAATTTAGGATCACCTGAAGATCTCCCCCCCCCCCAGCTCTACCTGGGGGGGGGGAGATCTTCAGGTGATCCAATATAAATATTATACTGTATATGCCCAGTTAAGTTAACTGAATGCCCGGTTAGGTCAATTGTACGCCCTTGATGATTGGTTAGGTTAAGTCGTGATATTTTCGTTAATTTACTGTCAAAACTAACGAGAATATCACGACTTAACCTAACCAATCGTCAAGGGCGTACAGTTGACCTAACTCGGCAGTCAGTTAACCTAACCCGGTTAAGTTAATTGAATGCCCGGTTAGGTCAACTGAATGCCAGGTTAGGTTAACTGAATGCCCTTGATGATTGGTTAGGTTAAGTCGTGATATTTTCGTTAGTTTACTGTCAAAACTAACGAAAATATCACGACTTAACCTAACCAATCGTCAAGGCGTACAGTTAACCTAATCGGGCATTCAGTTGACCTAACCGGGCATTCAATTAACCTAACCGGGTGGGTGTATATATATATATATATATATATATATATATATATATATGCCTCGGTGGTGTAGTGGTTAGCGTCGCTGACTACGAATCCATCGGCCCCGGGTTCGAGACCCGACGGCAGCCGGCGCGGAGCAAAACCCAGCTGTTCATCCTTCCACACAATAAAAGAAAGTGGTTGGTAGATAAATGGGTACCCTAGGTGGCCTAGTGGTTAAGACGCTGGGCTTCTGATGGGGCGTGGTTCGGATTCTACGTTAAACTATAGGTCTAAGGTGGAGTGAAAAGCTTGACCTTCGTCAGAATGAACAATTCGGGCGGAAGCTAACCAAAGGAACCAAAGGTGTGTATATATATATATATACGAGGGCCACTCAATATATTTTGCCCCACCTTTTTTTTCTTTCCAAGTTTCCTTGTAAGTTCCAAAAATTTTGTACACAAGTAGTTACATACCTTTTTTACAAGTTTTTATTTTTCCACATAGTCTCCATCCTTTTCTACGGCTTTCCTCCACCTCGAAACAAGGGCTTTTATTCCTTGCTGGTTAAAGTCCGCTGGGTTCCGCTCGAACCACCTCTTAACCTCCTCAACAACCTCATCGTCACTCTGAAACTTTCTTCCACGAATTTCATCCTTCATTGGCCCAAACAAATGGAAGTTTGAAGGTGCCAGATCCGGGTTGTATGGAGGGTGGGGTAACACAGTCAAGTGCATTTTAATGATGCCCTCTCTTGTTTGCAAACTGTTGTGTGGTCTTGCGTTATCGTGCAAAAGAAGACGTCTTCCAGTTTTGTCTCCGGTCGAGCTCGCTTTATACGTCTCTGGAGTCTCAGTAGGGTAGCAATATATGTCTCTGAGTTGATTGTTTGTCCTTTCTTCATAATGTTCACCAGAATCACCCCTTTCATGTCCCAGAAGTTGGTGGCCATAACCTTTTCTGCAGAGGGAGTTATTTTGAACTTTTTCTTGCGTGGGGAGTCTGCGTGATGCCACTCCATGGATTGGCGTTTTGTTTCAGGCTCAAAGTGGTGTACCTAAGTCTCATCCTCAGTCACAATTCGTGAAAGGGAGTCATCCCCTTCTGTCTCGTATCGAACCAACGACTCAGAAGCAATTTCTTTTCTTTGGGCTTTGTGATCTTCAGTCAGTTGGCGGGGAACAAACCGTGAACACACTTTTGAGTATCCCAGTTGCTGAATTATCGTATTCACACTTCCTTCACTAATTCCTAGTTCCAGTGATAGCTCCTTGTATGTGACGCGCCGATTTGATCGAATGATGCTGTTAGCACGTTGCACAGTGTGAGACCGCTGCATGGCTCATCATCGAGGCTGGTTCTCTTTCTCTCCGATGATCTCATGCGTTTAGACCAGCTCCAACTGTGCTTCGATCAACGACAGCATCTCCATAAACGTTTTGTAGACGTTTGTGAATATTTCCAACTGTTTCCTTCTCTGCAGTTAAGAACTCGATAATAGCTCTCTACGACGCACATCACTGTCAGACGCCATTTTAGAAACTGCGTTAACCATCGGTTTTAGACATGGGCGTTTAAAAGCGGTTTTATACAAGGAGGGGAGGTTCAAACTGGAAAAATCCGGTTATGTGAAGCGCAGAAAGTTCAAACTTACGGCCCAAAAGACATTTCAGCCCCATGGCCTATTATTTAGCTGAGAAAAAAGGGTGGAGCAAAATATATTGAGTGTACCTATATATATATAATTATATATATATATATTATATATATATATATATAATTTTAATCACGAAGAAAATTTTGATAGTATACATTCTAAAGTGGGGGATTATCTCCAGGTGGAGCTGACTAGGGTGGAGTATCTTCAGGTAGATCGGGTTGGGGCGCGGGGAAGATCTTCAGGTGGACACTCTTGGTGGGGGGGGAGATCTTCAGGTGATCCCAAATTTATTCTTAATAATAGGTTAACAATACAATAAGTTAATAATAAACCATAAACCATATTAAAATTTCATTGGAATACTTGCAGAAAAGAAGTTGATTGTGTATCATAATTTCAGAAAACTATTAACATTGGAATATGAAGAACGGCATAAAGTCAAATTGTCACTGATCGTCATCAGTTTCGGAAACTTGAATTGTGTAACATTTGGTTAGATATTTCGTGCATTTACACACTATGATGCAAGGCACCGAATTTCTGGCATATGAAGTGTCGTAAACACTTTGATTTCGCACAAGCACAAAACGTTGGTCTTGTCCTTACAGGCCTTGGTGTTTTAGACATGGCGGCAATTAACTTCCCATTGTAAATTTTACGTCCAAATTCAGTTGGTAGTAGAAGGTTGAAACGGTTCAGGTGTGCCTGAAAAAGAGCACGTAGTAAGCGAAAATGAAACGCATCCTCTGTTGGTGATAAGGTTCGAAGATCAACTTTACTGGATGTCGTGGGCGTCGATTGCGGGGAGGACGCAGGGGACATGTTCCCCCCCCACTTTTTACAAAGAGGGGAACAACCTACCAGTTGTTACCCCACTTTCGTGGATGAATTGCTCTAAATGCTAACTATTAATGGCACCTATAAGACGTTATATGTCGTATTATATGCATATGCAAATGTAATAGCAATATTATAAATTATTGTCATGAACAATGTTAAATAAACGGTTTTGTTACGTATCATTTTCAATATCAAAGTGATCAAAGTGCAGTTTATTTGTTTTATATTTCACGAACATATTTTGTTATCAGTTTATGTACATTAACCTCTGTTGCCTACAGGTAATAAAAGATTTATTTCGGTTAAACATATGTGTGATATTATGTTACATGAAAGGTTAAATATTATAAATAGTTTGTATTGCGTTTCTTATTTCTGCAAAAAAAATGTTTAAATAAAGGAAGACATAAAATGATTAAATACAATTGGTTTTTTTTTCAACATGCTGAGAAAAATACAAAAAACGGGTAAATGGTAAATTATGACAGCTACAGCTACTCAGCGTATTGTTTGATTCGCTGTTTGAAGGCGAAGTGTACCCCACACTATTTTGGAGCAATCGACGCCCCTGCTGGATGTAAAAATATATCGAGGGAATTAAACCTTTGACCGTACATGATGACAAATACATACATGCATCGCGACAAGTTCAGTAACTTCCAAGTAGCTAGGGTCTGAATTTATTTTTCCAACCAAACTGAGACCAATTTTTGCTGTCTTTTTCTTTTCCTGTCTGAATGGGTAGCTTACTGTCATACCCTGTAAACACACACCGCAAGTAGAGTGTCTATTATTTCTTTACACCTCCTTTCTTATACTTGTCACTGAGTGTTTTCAACAGTCTGTGGATGGGTATATATATTTTTTTTTATGTAGGAAGGAGGGGGCTAAGGGCGTGCGACCGCAAAAGTGGTCCCTCCACAGAAGATGGAGAGAGCCAAAAACAAGGTCTCCAAGGCTCAATGATGCCTTTTTTTTTTAAATATAAATTTTGAAAAGGTTCTGTTGTGTGAAAGATGCATGTATGCGTAGTGAGGAATAGAGGGAGAAGCGTGTATTTCAGAGCATGCTGGACTGCTCACATGGTAGATGAGACATGGAAAAAGATCAGCTAAGGAGGACATATAGACATATCCATCTTCTGTACATATATTTCCTGGAGATGAGTGTTAATGGAAAGAAAATGCATGCATAGCATTATCACGTCTGTGTCTGTTGCATGTACTACAACCCGATGACAATTAAGCTTGTTGATCCAGAACACTATGTGAGCAATGACTCAGGTGTCAGCTTCTTCATGATCAATGCAAGACAACTGTGGGAGCAGGCTGACTGACGCATTTGTGAACTGCACTGTTTTCCCTTTATCTGCGAAGGTTTCGCTAGTATTAGACTGAAATTAATAAAGTAGTCGAGTGATTCTTTCACAAAATCGGGATCTGTAGGAGACTTTGGAAAGATGGGTCATTAGTTAATTTTGGTTTGATGAGCGTCTACCCCAGTTAGTTCCTCATGGAAATAAGGTCTTGATTTTCTTCCTCGATGAGCATATACTTCGATGGAAGCATACGAACAAGGTTCCACACAATATTTTCATCCCACAACCTGTTTTTGCTCTGTCTACTTGGCTGATCAGATGGTACCTGTATGTCTTGGAGTGTCTGTCTTTAAGCTTCAAATGACTCAATGCCGGACAAAAAACTTCGGGAGCAGAAATTGTCTTTGTCCATTCTTAGACACTGGGACTGATGCCATAGCTATTTCCTCTGCTAGAAACTGATATATAATGTGTTCTGGCATGCAGGGTTGTACCACTTTTAGTGTATTCATTAAAGTCTGGCTGTACCCTTGTTGGGATTGCAAAATACAGTAGGGCAAATCTCTAGGAGCGCTCCATTTTTCAATATTAAACATACACTCATAAAACATATACCATTTGAAAGCTCACATTTTTCTGAGTCTAAAAATGTAGTAATCCAAAAGTATCAATAGCAAATAAAAAGTAACTAGGTTTAAATATAGAACCCTATACCGATCAATTTGTGATGCGTGATCTTTACGGGGGCTCCGCCCCTGTACCCCCGAGACCTAAATTATACAAATGATAATTTAATAACATATTCATGTTAGGTTAGGTTAGCGTAACAATTACCAAAAATACTATCTTACAACACAGACTGAAGATTTATAACCTTGCCAACCTTTATAATGTAGTTAATGACGTCACGCGTCAAACAATTAATTAAATCTAGTTACTTTTTATTTGCTATTCATACTTTTGGATTACTACATTTTTAGACTTAGAAAGATGTGAGCTTTCAAATGGTATATGTTTTATGAGTGTATGTTTAATATTGAAAAATGGAGCGCTCCTAGAGATTATCCTACAGTAGAATCTATACTACTTAACTGGAAAATATAAGTTAGGTTTAAGAGATGGGCTAGAAAGTTAGGAAACAGACCTCAGATGAATTTGGAAAAGCGTACGTGACTTTTAGCACGAAGCCAGAAGAGCAGGTTTCGTTGTTTTCATACAGTACTTGTAATTGTACGCAGCTAATCAGAAATAATAATAGTCACGTGATATAACGCCGCTTTTTTCATCCAATCATGTCATTAAAAACAAATTTGTTTGCAAAGCACTAAGTATATATAATGATAGGGTTTAATACGGTTAAATAAGCCAAAGAAGTTAATTAAATAATATAAAATAATTAGGAAACTGTAAAAACTAGTAAAATAATGTACTAATGAATGTTTCTAAGTTTTAGATTCATTGAAAAAGGAATGTGAAATTGTTTTTCCAATGCGAAATGAAAACCCAAATTGTGATGGGGGGTAGGGCAGAATGCAGCGCTAAGGATTGAATCAGGAGAGGCAGTTGAGGATTGAGTCCGAGTCGTCGGAAGCAGTTTGTCCATCTTAACCCTGGAATGCAAAGCGGGGTTCAATTGGACCCCAAACACAACGATGATATGATTCGCCTATGCAGTCTAGGGTTAAGATAATTTTGCCTTTCCTTGTTAATTTGTTTTCAACATTTCGATCCGAGCCCATGGGAAATAGGACCTATATTTAAGATGAATTATTAACAGTAAATTCAATTAATGGTTAGTTCCTAGTGTGGAGATGGCCTCTTAATACGCAACGCATATGTATAAATATCATATCATTGGATAGGCAATAGTTTATTTATGAACAGTGTTGGGTGGAGATTTTATAATTTTATGTACTCTATAAATAGAAGGATATATTTTATGATATATTTTTGACACCCATCTTTTGTATCAGGAGCAAATCTAAGCTTTTAGGTTTCCGTTTCCAACTTATCAGTAATGTAACATTTCATTCTTCGTGCTGAAATTAGTCACATTATCCAGGATATCAATAGCACATAAGGGGTTCTATTAACATTATTAGTATTATTATTATTATTATTATTGGAGCTATTGAAGAATAGGGACCCCAGCCTTCTTTAGTTAGGCTTATAAGGCTAACTAACGAAAATATCACGACCTAACCTAACCAATCGTTAGGTTAACTGTACGCCCTTGACGATTGGTTAGGTTAGGTCATGATATTTTCGTTAGTTAGCCTTATAAAGCTAACTAAAGAAGGCTGGGGTTTCTATTCTTCAATAGCTCCTTATTATTATTATTAAGCATCTTATTATTGTTAATGCCTGGGTTAGATCAAATAATGCCCGGGTTAGGTCGACTGATGCCCAAGTTAGGTTAGGTTAGGTTCTTTTTCCACCTCACAACGTTCATAAATAAATTATTTCCAATCCAATGGTGTGACTTTTATGCATGTGCAATAAAAATTTGAAGGGCGCCTCTAAAGTAGGAATTTACTCAATTAATTTCCCTCTAGGACCGACGAGAGTGAATCCTTTCCGAGGTCCTAGGTTTCTATTCCCTTAACGCGCGAGGCCTATCCCGTTTCTTTAGGCCTACTTGATTTTCGGTCAAGGCTTAACCTTGTTTATTAATTGTATAACGTAAGTATAAAGTTAATTTAATTTGTGAATGGACATAAGATTAAGAGTATAAAAACTTCATTGTTTTATAATAACTGTAATTTTATATTAGTGGTTTGAAGCTAAATTCTGAAATTACTACAAAGATAAAAAATATTAGCTTAGTTGAGGAGTTAAGTGGAAATAACACGAAGAAAAAGACATCAATGGGTTGATGCTCCCCTTTAAATTGTAACATCAGAATTGTGTAAATTAACATCGGTGTATAAAAAAGTGTATTCCCATCGTCACACACCTAACCACGAACGGAGCAAAGGGTGATTTTCATCTTAGTCAATTGGGGGGAGGGGGGGGGGTCACTGTGCAAAGGACGCGACCCCAGGGGAGAAACTCCGAACCATTCACCCTTTTGCGGAAAAAGTTGCACCTTAGACCCAAAATGTTGCATTATACGTTTCTGTAGTTGTGGTTTGAAGCCATGTCATTACGTACAGTGCCCGCATATGTAATGTTCCTCACCTCACAGGCGACTCCGTACATGTGGCAATGCCGCAGTGATAGCGAAGGTACCCCAACTGGGGAAAGATGTAGTAAAGGGGGCAAGCTAGTCCAACAACATATAAACACATGGTGTTAATGGAAAGAAGATGCATGCATAGCATTATCACGTCGTGTCTGTTGCATGTACTACAACCTACAAATAACCTACAAACATACATAAACAGTATACAAGACTGGCTCACACACATAGTCTCAAAGTAGCGCCACAAAATCACCATCACCTTGCTCACAAGCAACACAAAAGAACACCGGATAACTCCAGCTTACACTAACACACCAACATTCCACACACTCACAGGACCAAAATGCTTGAGGTCACATACAACACATCATTATCTTTTGCAAACCACATCCAGGACATTAAAAACAAATGTACGTCAAGACTTAACACGCTTAGGGTACTAACAGGCACAAACTTTGGACACCAGCAGGAAACAACATCACTCGTATACAAATAATATATTCGCTCAGTTATGGACTATGCTAGCCCATGCCGGGCACCCATTATCTCAAACACACACATAAACACCTTACAGACAATACAAAACAACGCACTTCGTATCATTACAGGATGTACTCAAACAACACCAACAGAACACCTGCACACAGAAACAAAAATACTGAAAGTTAGAGAACATTTAGACATGAGGGGAACACAATTCATGGCAGCAGCGACAACTAACCCACAACACCCTTGCCACTACATGTACAATAGGGCGGCTCGTTTTTACACTTTTTTCGATATTTGATTGGGGGTAGTGCGGAAAAGTTGCGATTTGGAGAGAAAATAAAGTGTGTAAAATTTTTTTGATCTACGTCAATACCTTCCGGTGGCGGCGAGTCCTTAGAAATCGAAAAATAGGCCTAAAAACACATAAAATTTTTATATAATTTTATATAATTTTTATATAATGTTCATTGTTCAATGACTGCTATTAATTTATTCAAGCCTATAATAGTGTTCTCAGGGTTGTTTGCACAGAAATATACCGGAATTAACATTTGTATAACATCTTGTTAAAACTTGCTTTAAATCAATATTTTGGATATTTTAACGGCTAAGACGCCACCGGAAGTTATTAACAGATTGTGCTGAAATTTTTATTGTTTATTTTGTAAGTCTTTAAAACCATTTTCCAATCTACCCCGTTAGGCCTATTTTTCGATTTTTAAGGACTCGCCGCCACCGGAAGGTATTGACGTAGATCAAAAAAAATTTACACACTTTATTTTCTCTCCAAATCGCAACTTTTCCGCACTACCCCCAATCAAATATCGAAAAAAGTGTAAAAACGAGCCGCCCTAATGTACAATCATGCACCGACACCTCGCACCATTAAGGTAACACCAGAGAGACATTATAACCAAATACTCCATTCCATACCACGCCCCACAGACATCACACAGTACAGAAAACACACACACACACACACACACACACACATACACACACACACACACACACACACACCTAACCCACAAAGCACTGACACGACTCGGTCCGAATGTGGTCCTAGGTGCGAAGCCGCCACCCATTAACAGGTCAGAGATCAGCCTGAGCAGATCGGATCGAATTAACTTAGTACGATTCCGATGTGGACATCACCCCAACTTACAGACATATAAACACAGATTAGATAACTCCACAGACGACACTTGCCACCTGTGCCAGGACACACCACAAACAATTGAACACATTATGACAGACTGTACCACTCTAGCACAACATAGAACACGACACAACATCACTAGTGCGCTGAACCTCTGGTCCACTCCGGAGAGGGCGATCGGTTACCTGCGTGCCGCCGGCTTGCTCGATCAGGGTGGGCTGATCGGCTAAACAACAACAACAACATATAACACAGACAAATACAGGGTGTTTCATAACATGTGGGACGCACTTTCAGGATGGATTCAGGACCTGAAAACAATGAAAAATGTTTATATAAACATATGCCCGAAATCGCTTTGTTTCCAAGTTACAGTCCGTTTTGTGTTCCAGCAATTCTTTGCGCAAACTGTTTACAAATACTGCTTGCTGAAAAAGTTTGTGAGTGTGTATGAGACTTATTTCATGTATGGCCTTGCCGATTGTAATGTTTCGTACACTCTATGACATGTTTCAGTATCTTGAGTGTAGAGCCATCAGTAAGTCAGAGGTGCATCGCGGTGTTTCATTGTTCGTATTCGTAACTTCTTACAGTGAATAAGTGCAGTCCATTGGAAAAAAAATCTTAAAAGTTTTTGTGCTATTCAGTGATAGTGTGCATTTGAAGTGAGAATGGAGGCTTATTCAAACAGAGAAATGGCAGACATGCATCTCATGTATGGACTTGCCGAGTGTAATGCGGCCGCTGCAAGACAGCTGTATGTGGAAAGGTTTCCGAATCGCCGTCTGCCAGATAAGAAGACCTTTCAGAGAATAGACGAGCGTCTTCGTGATACAGGATCATTCAACAAGCGAGTTTCAGATGGTAGTAGACCAATCAGCGCCAGAACTGTTGAGTTGGAGTAGTGGGTCCTGAATCGCGTGGAGGAACATCCTGGTGTCAGCACCCGAAGGATAGCAGCAGCAGAGGGTGTAAGATACCCAACTGTGTGGAGAATTTTACGGGAACAACAGCTTTATCCATATCACATTCAGAGAGTACAAGGCCTTACTGAAGCTGATTTCCCACCACGAGAGGCTTTTTGTACTTGGTTCCTTCAACAGTGTGCTCGCGATCCTTTTTTTCTATCCTTCGTGTTGTTTTCTGATGAGGCTGCCTTCACAAGAAATGGTGTGATCAATTTTCACAACACTCATTACTGGGCCAAGAGAATCCGCATGCCATCATCCAGTCAAGGCACCAACAACAATTTAGTATCAATGTATGGGCAGGACTTATTGCTGACAACTTAATCGGTCCTTTTGTGTTGCCTGGAAGATTAACAGGAGAATCCTATTCCAATTTTTTAAGGAATGATTTAAGCGATGTACTAGATGAAGTTCCTCTTGGTGTTCGACGTCGTATGTGGTTTATGCATGACGGCGCTCCGCCTCATTTTAGTCGAGTAGCCAGAGACTATTTGGATGACCATTTCCCTGATAAATGGATAGGCCGTGGAGGACCCATTGCGTGGCCTGCTCGCTCCCCGGACCTGAATCCAATCGATTTTTACCTGTGGGGTCATCTGAAATCCATCGTTTACGTGACAACCATTGACAACGTTGAAATGCGCTCGGCAACATGTAGAACAAGGATGCCAGAAAATCCGAACAACACCTGGAATGTTTGAACGCGTCAGGCAGTCTATGACGAGGCATGTTCAGGCGTGTATTCAAGCGCAAGGCGGTCATTTTGAGCACTTCCTTTAAAGGTAAAGCGGATACTTGCTGGAACACATAACGGGCTGTAACTCGGAAACAAAGCGATTTCTGGCATATGTTTATATAAACTTTTTTCATTGTTTTCAGGTCCTGAATCCATCCTAAAAGTGCGTCGGACATGTTATGAAACACCCTGTATATCTAAAGGACAATTGAAATTTGAATGCGCAGCCATTGACATACAGGTAATTATAATGTAATGTTTGTGTTCATAAAGATAAACAATTAATATGATCGTGAACAGCGTTGAATTTCATGTAGTTTACTAGTCTTGTACAGTAATAGGGTTCCATTATGATTACTGCAAGTCTATATGTACAGCTACCACAATACAACTTTTTATATGCTAATAAATTTAAGCCAAAAATAGACATTACACAACCAATTACAATTACATTACAGTAGTTTATAATATTCAGAGATTGGCTAGTCGAGAAAATGTAAATTTATGGACAACTTAACTCATTATGCTTTGCCATTTTTGTGAATGTAAAATATTTTTATATAATAACACTCTGAAATGAGTATAACTTATCATAGTTTATTTTGGTGTTCAATTTTCTGTAAACATAGATTTTGTTTTGTAATGAAAATTTTAAAATTTCAAATAATCAGTAAGAGAATCAGCTAAATTTGGCCGATGCCAATGCCCAAAAAATGGCCGATTCTGCAAATGCCGATGAATCAGTACACCATTAGTTTTTATTGATTTTTCTAATTTTGAGGGCCAGATTCTTTACTGGTAAATATACTATTCAATTTGATGTACTAACATATATAGATACCAATTTATAGTTATGAATTTAATGACCAGTTAAGTAGCCAGTTTGATGCGTAAATCGGTACTATAAGGAGTGATGATGATTACGATTAATTGATAGTTATAAGTGATTGTTATTAAGAAATGCTGAGGCCGAGGTCACCAGAACTTTTAGATCAAAGAATGTTATTGTTATTAATTAGGTTGACTGAGAGAATGAGTTTTCTTCCTCTATTACACAAAATAAATTATTTATGAATGCGACAGAAACATGTCGTTTACAATTGCAATAATGTGTACACTTGAAATAATGCTTTAATGGTTTGATATTTAATAACGCGCGAGGTAATGATTAGTCTTTATATAAAGTTAGGTGAATGTCACCGGGCCAATGGGGCCCGCACGAATGGTGTTTACATTGCGATGGTTTGCGCGTCACTGATGGTCTTCGAAGAGAGAGAAGACGCCATGTCCAGAAGTCCTTGAGATCTTCCCGCGCTGTGACGTCATCTTATGCGTGCTTGTGTGACGTCATCTTGATCGTGTTTGAGTTGATGAGTTATATCGCTAATTGTGTTGATGGAATATTGCTAAGGTGTTTGCAAACGTTTCTGCCACTTCAGGTGGTCACTACAAGTAATCTTCCCCCAGAGAACAAAGTGAGCGAGAAAAGAAGAGACGTTTGCATGCAAGCGATAAAAAATTTTTCGTCCTGAGGAGTGTAGGTCTGCTGAGGCTCTCGCACGGCGAAACGTAGAAAACGTAGCATGAGGTAGGGTGCTGAGATGGGAGGAATGGGGGAGGCTGTGAGACGGGAGGGAAGAACTCGGCTGGATTCACAGGGAATGGAGTTGGGGTAAGGCAGGAACGCGGAGCGAGTGGGAGAGGAAGGGAAGGCGACGAGAGAGGGGCAGGGGGACTGTATTGAAGTCATTGCGATGCCCAATATTGTCTTGTCGCGTGTACAATTCTCCTCAATACGTTCCTGCCGACGGGGAGAGAAAAAAAACGTCGTTCATGGAAACAAGTAGGAGTAGTGAATCCACGGAAAGATGCAAAGAGACAGCTGAAGAAGGCAGGGGATCCCAACCCTGTGCCTGGTGTGCCTGTGCTTGCAGTACGTCCTCACGTTGCGTGGATGTGTGTGTCCCTGCTTGTTTGCTTGAAGAATGCTTTTTAAACCTTCCCGTAGGCGTGGGGGTGAGGGGAAAAACAAACGTCGTTCTGGATGAAGAGTTCACTGGTGAAGTATGGGTGTCGTCAAAAGAGGTTTTGCCAGATGATTTATCGTACAGCGGCCGAAGAAGACCGCTGATATATTATATATTTGGCAAAAACGTTGATGAGAATATGCGAGGAAACTTCGAAGCGAGGAGGGTCATCTGTCAGCCGGGGGGGGGGAATGTGGGCGGGGGTTTGCCTCCTTCAAGGCGGGGGGAGATGCTGTCTAGAGCTTGGCCGTTGAGTGAAAACGCTCCGTGTGGCGAAAATTTTCAAATTTTGTTCGTTTCCTTATGCAGAAGAAAACGGAATGTTAATTACAGTTTGTTAATAATGTCACTTAAAAAAATGTATGCCCTGATTTCACTTATGCTTTGGCTGGGTATTCGATTGTCACTCCATGGTCACCAATTTATAGATACCAATTAATAACGAGTTTAATGGCTTGACATTTAATAATGATAATGATTAGTCTTTATATAAAGTTAGGTGAATGACACTAGGTCAATGGGGCCCGCACGAATGGTGCTTACATTGCGATGGTTTGCGTGTCACTGATAGTCTTCGAAGAGAGAGAAGACGCCGTGTCCAGTAGCGTGTAGTGTCATGAACGATCTGGAGGCACACTTCAGGTTTTGTACAATCAACCTTGCTGATTTCAGAAAAGAAATCAAAAATTTTCTACAACAAGCAGAACACCTTTTTCGCATGTAAAAAATACAAAATTCTTGTTAATTACAGTTGGCAACACTGACTGACGTGGTACTTCTGGCAGCTTTCTAATTATTCTCAGTGAGTCATCCCCTGGAATTTCTTAGT
Source organism: Bathynomus jamesi (assembly GCA_023014485.1). Classification (NCBI taxonomy): domain Eukaryota; kingdom Metazoa; phylum Arthropoda; class Malacostraca; order Isopoda; family Cirolanidae; genus Bathynomus; species Bathynomus jamesi. The sequence continues at coordinate 37,849 of JAJOZX010008178.1, read as the reverse complement.
TCTACGCTAACTCGTTTGAGAGAAACAAGTGTTTTTTTTATGGATGGGGTGTTCAAAAATCCCAAGTTACTAACGAAAGGTGCGTTTTGTGATATATACATTATACACATTTCTTTGTTTTGTTGTGTTTTACATTGTTTATAAGTTTGTTATATGTCTTAGGGTATATATACCTATGGATATTTATACATAATACATATGTGTGTGCAGTATATTTATATATATATATATGGTAAACTTATTGTTTACCAATAAACCAAGCCTTATATATATATACTCATAATCATATATATTTTTTATTTATACGTTTGTGTTTTTGTTTCAGTGTTCCTGTGTGATACTTGTTGAGTTTTGCTGGTACAATGAGCACGCAAAGAACACGGGGATCTGCCAGCCACATTGTCTTTGGTTCTCCACTATCAGAGCTTCCTCTGTCTGAACTTCCAACCCGTATACAAGTTGCAAGGCATTCCTCTTTTTGAAGAACAAGTACACCAGCAACAGGGAGATTCTTCCGGAGGTATGCCAAACACTCATTGACCTTTGGAATCGTGCTAACATTCCATCACAGCCAATCAAGAATGTGAAGACCAAGCTGCTCCGATTGATGGAAAAAGGCTCACAAGCATCGAAGCAAAGCAAGCAGGCCACAAAAATCAAGAAGTTCGAGGAAAGCCTGAATCAATTGTTTGACATAGCTGTCTGCCAATGCGATGATCTGTCTGCATGCCACTGTGAAAAAAAAATGAAAGTTCCACGACGAGAGCATGCCTTTCTGATCGACCAAAGAACCACGCGGATCATGCAGATCAGTCGGGTGGATACGAATGTGACTCAGATGATGGAGAAAAGGAAGTCAAGAGAGGATCGGATGCAAGAAAGACAAGAAGAAGAGAATAGAAGAAAAACGGAACGGCAAGAGGTAGCATCCTCTGCAGATGTGGTCGAATCAGCTCGAAGTGTTGGTGATGAGTGGATGGGTGATAGTGCCCAGGAGGACATGTACATCACACCGATTCCCACTGTTGCTTTGGAAGCTGACCGGTATGGTGTATCGAACAGGGTTGCTGCAGCTATCAGCACTGCAACATTGGTTGACTATGGCATTATTAGTTCTGACGATCAGATAAACGTAATTGACCACCACAAAGTATGGAGAGCACGGCAGAAGGTACGGAGGGATCTGAAGGAAGCAGTAACTTACCACGATGTGGAAGTCACTGCTTGATTTTTTGATGGGCGGAAAGACATGACCCTTGTCAAAGAGAAAAAGGGGAACAAATGGTACAGCACAAAGAAAGTTGAGGACCACTATGTGCTGGTCGGAGAGCCTGGAACCTTCTATTTAAGCCATCTGACACTGGAACGAGGAACTGGCACTGTCATTGCGGATGGACTTCAAAATGCGATTGAAGAAATGGGTATTGCAGACAAAATAATTGCAGTGGGAGCCGACAGCACAGCCACAAACACGGCACAGAAGTGGAGCAATACACCTGCTAGAGTGCCGCCTGGGTCGCCCTTTGCACTGGTTCATCTGTAGTCTGCATTTAAATGAACTCCCACTGCGCCACTTGTGCAAGGAACTCATCGGCCCAACAGAATCTGCAACTCAATGGAAAGGACCAATTGGCAAAGCTTTGGCCACATGTGAAAGTTTGCCACTTTCCTCTAAAGGAATTCAATGTATTGCTGATGGCCACACTCTCCCGGATGTTGACCTTACTGAATTGAGTCGTGACCAAGCCTACCTCTACAGAATGATGAAAGCGATAAGGACTAGTGTCATTAATGAAGATCTTCTACGAGAGAAGCCTGGACCAATCTCCCATGCAAGATGGGTTACAACTGCAGCAGAATTTGTCGGCTATATGTAGCGATGGCGCAGCCAAGTGATGAACTGTATTCACTCACAGTTTGTCGTGTGCCACTATGGACCCATGTGGTTTAGCATCAGGCGCCATCCAAGGTGCACAGATGGCCCAAAACATTTCTTGGAGCAAATCAAGCTGCTACGATTACTGCCACCAGCTAGCAAGACTGTCACATGGCCTGTGATCCAAAGAAATGCATATTGGGCTCACCCTGAAAATGTTCTACTGTCAATGCTTGCAGATGCAGATCAAGCAAACCGGAAATTGGCCATCGATGTAATCAAGACCATTCGACGAGCTCCCAAACCTGCTCAACAGCAGGTCAGAGAATTTCGGCCAACAAAGATCAAACAAAGTGCTCAGAATTTGAAAGATTTACTTCCACCAGTGGAGGAGTGCACAATGGAACCACCACTCACGAAGCAGTTCTCTGTCGAACAACTCGATAAGATCACTGAAGAGCCCCTTGTTGTCCGGATACCATGTCACTCCCAAGGTGTAGAACGCTGTGTTAGGATGGTAACTGGGGCAGTGTATGGAAAGGATTCAAGAGATGGTTACATTAGAGCAGTACTTAAATGCCGTGACTTTATGCCGTCATTCAAAAATAAACAAAATTTTAATGTATCATTTACTAAATAAAACTATCTAGTCTACCTACCTACCTACCTACAGTGTATATGTTTATTCCAAAAATAAATTTTTCTATTTTTCCTGAAAAGCAGTACATTGTAAGGGGTCAAATGATAGCTCAAACCCTAGGAAAGCAAGTGTCCAAAAGTTATGGGTAACTAGCAATTTTCACGATTTTCACATGCGAAAAAGGAGGTGTTGCACTTGTCACAAAAAAATTTTGTTTTCATTTTTGAATTTAGGGAGGTCAATTGTACAAAACCTGAAATGTGCCTCTTGATCCGTTACACTTTGCCCAATGACGCTACACGCCAATGTTCAGAAGTCCTTGAGATCTTCCCACGCTGTGACGTCATCTTATGCGTGCTTCTGTGACGCCATCTTGATCGTGTTTGAGTTGGTGAGTTATATCGCTAATTGTGTTGATGGAATATTGTTGAAGTGTTTGCAAACGTCTCTGCCACTTCAGTTGGTCATTACACATATTTTATAGATTTAATGAATCACACATGTTGTTTATACCCTCATGTAATCGCAAGTTTCTTTAAAAGTATCAGCTTATTTGTTAAATTTGGTTCAAATCCACAACTATATAAAAAGTTGTATTGTGGTGTTGTTCATATAGACTTGCAGTAATCATAATGGAACCTTATTTTTTTATGCAGGAAGGAGGGGCCAAGGGCAAATGCCCGCAAAAGTGCCCCTTCCATAGAAGAAGAAGAGAGCCAAAATCAAGGTCCGGGGTTTTCGAGATCCCCAGACACTCTGCGTTTCAAAGATGGGAGGTCATAGACAGGAGGAAAGATGGATTGAGGAAGATTGTTCCAGAGTTGACCGGTTGAGTAGATGAAAGACTGAAAATACCGATTAACCCTTGCATTAGCTAGTTGGACAGAATAGGAATGAGGAAGAGTAGAAAGTCTGGTACTGCGTGCTCTCTTTAAAGGAGGAGACATGCAGTTAGAGAGGTTAGAAGAGCAATGTCCGTTATGATAGCGATAGTAAAGAGAGAGTGAGGCAACAGTGCAGCGAAGCGAGAGAGAGATTGAAGACAGTCAGTAAGAGGCGGGGAATTAATGACACGAAAAGCCTTTGATTCCACCCGGTCAAGTATGGCTGTGTGGGTTGAACCACCCCACACATGAGAAGCATACTCCATATAGGGGCGAAGACCCCTGTACAGAGAAATCAACTGAGTAGGGGTGAAGAAACCGCGGAGGCGGTACAGCACACCTAACCTCTTGGAAGTGTTTTAGAAAGAGAGTATATTTGATCTTTCCAGGAAAGATCACGAGAAAAGGAAATGCCAAGAATGTTAAGAGAAGAGGAAGGATTGATTTGTGTGTTGTTGAAGCTTGAAGGTAAGGGGATAGTCGTGTGGAAGATTGTGACGAGTAGACAGATGGAGAAACTGAGTTTTTGAGGTATAAGACTAGTAAACTACATGGAGTTCAACGCTGTTCACGATCATATTAATTGTTTATCTTTATGAACACAGACATTACATTATAATTACCTGTATGTCAATGACTGCGCATTCAATTGTCCTTTAGATATAGTAGTCCGTGGGCCAGAAGGGTTGATCGGTACCACTCGGAGGAACCAAACGTCCCTCATACCATTGATGAAGGATGCTAAGTAGATGATAATAATGCTTGCTGGACATTTCAAAAGAGTAGCTTTATTGTTTTATCAACATTTTAAGTTTGCGCCCAATATTAAAATATAACATGCCTACGTTTGATGAAGATTTACACTAAAATGCTACCAGATACAGATGTCCAGCAAGTATATTTGGAAACTACAAATTATATGCTTTCCAAAAAGCATTGTTTCATCTGGTTCACCTTAGTGGTACCGATTGGTCAAAATTTGGGATCTGGCTCACAGACTATGTATGTCTGTGTAATATGTTGTTGGACTCGGTTGTCACCCCCCCCTCCACCCCACCTTCCCACAGTTGGGGTACCTTGACACTCACTGCGACGTTGCCACATGCAAGGAGTCCCCTGTGAGGCGAGGAACATTACATATGCGACAACTACATCTTTAGTGAGTTAGCGTTCTCTGCAGTTGTTGGGAGCGTAAAAATGGGATTTAATAATGAATATACTAGGTACTTCAATAAGTACCCGCACTTTTTATTTTAGTAATAATAGAGTATATATAATATATACTTGTAATAACGAGCCAAACTGAGATCTATAGGCTTATTTAGGCTAGCAACAGTATAGGCTTATTTACGCTACTCGTAGCTGTCACATATCGTACGAGTAGTGAGCATGGCTGCGCCGCTTTCAATTTGTACTCTGGAAGAACAGAGATCCGTGGTTCGTTTTTTGTAGGCAGAAGGTGTGAAAGGAGCTTAAATTCACACGCGTTTATGTGCTTAGTATGGAAAGAATGCGTTACCACGGCGAAGTGTGTCCGAGTGGATTCAAATGTTCAAGGAAGGTCGGACATGTGTGACAGATGCTCAGCGCTCAGGACGACCGTCAACATCAACCAGTGGTGACAAGCAGGAAGAAACCAGAGCCATGATTTTCGATGACAGAAGATTAACAACACTGGTCGAAAAAAAAAAAATTATGCTTCTCCCAATTTAATGGGTGATCTAAACTAATTTTGTAGTGCTGAATCTGAAAATCACATTAGTTTTTCTCTATCGGGTCAGGTTATTTAGATATCTGTAACCCTTATTTTGACGTTTACAGGCAGAATACACTCAAAACTTAAAAGTTCAGTATCACAGAGAGAAGAAATTTTTGAAAATCTACTTATAAATCTACTTTTATTTGTATTTGTAGTAAAACAGAAAAGAACAGAACAACAAAAAAAGGATATGTACACATGCATTATTACATATCAACTGCTACATATAGTTCACTTTCTTCGAAATGAGTTTTCTTGGATTTGCGTCTATACTCAGTAGAGCCTTCCCGTTTTAGCATCCAGCAAAAGTCACCAAGCATGCAAGGGTCCAATCGCCCTTGGTAGTTTTTTCCATCATTGCAATGTCCTGATGAAACCGCTCTCCATGTTCATCTGACACTGAGCCAAGGTTATCTGGAAAGAAGTCCAGATGGCTGTGCAAAAATGGATCTTCAGAGACATTCTAGCCCCACGTTGTTGGTATGCATCCAGCAGCTCGGTAACCAGTGCTTCAAAGTGAGGGGACTTTGTTGAGCCTAAGAAGTTGTCACAAATATTCTTAAAAGAATTCCAGGCTCTTAGTTCCTTTGCATTGAGAGTGCTCAAAAACTGTTCATCCTTTAAAAGCACTCTTATTTGGGGACCAATAAAAACACCTTCTTTCATCTTCGCATCACTAACGCTAGGAAATTTTGAATGCAAATATTTGAATGCAGCTTCTGTGTCAAGCGCTTTGACAAAGTTCTTTATCAACCCTAGTTTGATATGCAGAGGGGGCAAAATAATTCTTTCTTGATCAACTAATGGCTCATACTTCATACTATGTTGTCCTGGCACAAAGGCTTCACGTGGTGGCCAGTCCTTCTTTACATAATGCTGCTGTGTTGCTCTACTGTCCCATAAACACAGAAAGCACATGTACTTGGTAAAGCCACCCTGCATTCCCCGGAGAAGTCCTACCACTTTTAGGTCTCCACAAATCTTCCACTTATATTGATCATACTTGATTGCATTCAGAAGTATTACCATGTTCTCATATGACTCCTTGAGATGAACTGAGTGTCCATTTGAAATGCTTGGGTGAACGTTCCCATTGTGTAACAAAACAGCTTTAAGACTCCGCTTACTAGAGTCAATGAACAGACGCCACTCGTCTGGAACATGTTCTATTTTAAAATACGAGAATAAACTTTCCAAATCTGAGCAGTAACATAGCTGATTTACAGTTTGAAAGTAGCACGATATGTCGGAGCTTCTCTTGCGAAAAGAAGTAATGTGCACATCACCCTGAACTAAGTTCCACTCATTAAGTCTCGACGCTAAAAGTTCAGCCTTGCCCTTTGAAAGATAGAGGTCCCTAACCAAGTCATTCAAGTCTTGCTGAGTTATGAAATGTGGTTCAGAAGAAGATTCTGGACAGTACTCTGCATCAGAAGATTCATTTGCTTGTTCTGACAATGCTTCCTCTTCAGATGATGTTGGCAGAAGATTCTTATCTGCTGGTGGTGTTGGAATCGGAAGCTCATCACTATGAGGAACAGGTTTGATGGCAGAGGCTACCATAGGATAGTCAATTTTATTCCTAATTTTTGATGTAAGGCCAGCTACTTTGCTCTGACAGAAATAGCAATCGTCAACATGGTTCTTTTGCTCACGCCAAACCATAGGTACTGCGAATCCCATACCTTTCCTTCTACAATTGAACCAGTCACGTAAATGCATTGCACAGTTACTACAGCAAACATGTGGGGCCCATCTTTTGTCTTGGTCACCAATATGACAGCCGAAGTAGTGATAATACGCTGTTCTTATCAGAGGAGTCATATTCCTGCGCTGTGAAATTGAAGTAAATAGACCACAGATGTAACAAAATAAATCTGGACTGTTCTCGCAACCCCTTGAAGCACACATCATAAATCTAAAAAGTAAAAACGCAATTATTGTGTTTTGTATTGAAGTAAAATGAACTATCACTGGAGATGAAATCTGGATCCATCACTATGAACCAGAAATCAAACGACAGAATATGCAATGGAAGCATCCAACATCTCCCGTTGCAAGGAAGTTCAAAGCGCAGCCGTCAGCAGGTAAAGTTATGCTAACACTGTTTTGGGATAAACGAGGCCCTATCCTTGAACACTATCTAGAGCGTGGAACTACAGTAAAAGTGCATCGTATTCTGACATGCTTTGGGATGAGTTAAAGCAAGCAATTCGCACAAAACGGAGAGGAGATTGTCGGAAGGTGTTATTCTGTTACACGACAATGCGCGCCCTCATACCGCTGCACAGACTAGAAAATACCTTCAAGAACTTAAATTTGAAGTTCTCGACCATCCAGCCTACAGTCCAGACCTGGCACCTTTGGATTTTTACCTGTTTGGACCACTAAAAAACGCTTTGAGAGGTCAGCGATTCCAAGGCGATGATGACCTGAAGGAGGCGGTGCATGACTGGCTACGCACACAGCCAAAAACATTCTTTTGTGATGGCATTAGGAAGCTTGCAGATCGCTGGACTAAGTATATTGAGAAACAGGGAGACTATGTTGAGAAGTGATGTTTATAATCTATCAGATGTGAAAATAAAATTGTGAAAATAAAAAGTGCGGATACTTATTGAATTACCCTCGTAAAATAACGATTCATAATGTATAAATGTGAATTAGGTTTAATAGATAGATTGTAAAAAGATAGGAATAGGCCTATTCTGAATTTTGACGGGAGTACGTGATATGAACTATGAACAGGGTTGCCAGGTGGTTAGATAAGTTTATGGCCAAATCTCAAACTTGGTATAGTGTGCTATAAATTTAGAGTTCAGGGTCTATACTAAAGTGAATCTAACTTAAGCACAGTATTTACACACAGTATTTTACAGCACATTGCATTTACTTTTTCAAATTCATTCACAATAGGGGTAGCAAACACAAAATAAAGATAATTCATTTGATCATAGAGCATTTCTTTCAAAATTCTTGCTTTGTATTTTGTGTCAGGGCGCAAATAGTCTTCTGACACTGAGAAGTAAGCTTTAAGCTCCTCCCAATTAAGCAAAATGTTAAGCATCACTTTCCCTCTAACAAGCCATCTTGTCTTAGAAACCTTTTGAAATGGCAAGGGTGCCTGGTAGGTCGTTCCAGATTCTTTTTCTGCATTCATTACCTCAAATAAATCTTTGTACTTCCCTCTACGTAAATCACTGTTGGAGAACCACAGTGGAATCTCAGTTATGAGGAATCCATTATCCAATACTGGATAGAAGTTTTGCAAAGGCATGCTGAATGCATAGTGCCAATGAGTGGGAAATGCACTTCATTTGCACACAATTGGGTGCTATCTCCTGTATTCTGGTCCAAACTGAATTTTTGCTCCCTACCATAGAGGCAAATCCGATACAATTTTCAAGGTTCTGATCATATTTACTCAGCTGTCTTTAGAGTCTCATAAATAGACTGTGCAGTTGCCGAAGATATTGGAAGTTGGAACTAATCCCCAAAACACAGTTCTTATGCCTTTATCCTCACGAAAAAACCTTACAACTATGCACATATGTTTCTGAACAGCAATATCTGTTGATTCATCAATGAGGAAAACAAACTTTTTGTCCTTAATTGCTTCTTTTAAATCATCTTTCAGTGCATTTCCAACCACATTATTAATTGAGTACATTTCGTACGATGTAGTTTTATACTTCCAAGAGTGCTCCCCTCCCCATGTTTTTTCATAAGTTCACTCAAGTGGTCAATGGCCATTATTGAACAGTGACAGGTCACAGCAACCTCAATTTCAGCCCGTTTAATACTTTCTGGAGTTTCGGACTTAGAAGTAGGCCTACGTGTAAATGAAGATAACAGAGTACTCTGATTCAATCCACTAACCTTACTTTTATGTTTCATTGAATTTTCATGTTGAGAAAAAATATATTTTAGGTATTATGTTGCAGTGGCAAATGGTGCACATTGCATTTTCACTTTTGCCACTTTCTTTAAGCAACCATGGAAATTTTTTTCCCCACTCTTTATTGTATTTCCTAGCACTGTCATAATATGATTTTCACTTAGACATACTTAATTAATATTAGTCTAGCTAATCCTTAATACTATTAAAAATTAAGTAAACACTAATTTTGCAAATAAAAGTAGAAAGAAGTTGAAAGATTAGCTTAGGCCTAATAACACAACAACTACAGAAAACATGAAGCAAACTGGTAAATGATAAACTAACTGTTGCCAACTTGCCACTTAGCCGAAAAAAAGAGATTTTCTATTACTGGAGAAAAAATTCCACAAAGTTTAATCGATCTTTTCTACGTCATTTTCCGTACAAATTATATATACAAGCGTAGTAGCACGCTGTGAAAATAAATATTAAAGAAAGAGTTTCAAGATCCCGACGTTTGACGGCCGTGTGTTCGAATTCTCGCGGGATCTTGAAACCGTTTCTTTAATATTTATTTCCATACAAATTTATTAATTTTGGATCAGTTTTGGGTAGTCTGGAAATGAACATAAAAAAGGCCAAAAATCGGCAAAAAATTTGTGATTGGCCAAATAGTTTTTCAAGGCCAAACATCTTCAGAAATGGCCAAAATTCTCTGATTTGGCCGAAAATTGGCCAAAATGGCAACCCTGACTGAGTCCACGAAGCCAGAACAACAGGTTTCGTTTGGTTCATACTCTTATTCACGACTTCACGTTCAGCTAGTCAATCATCGGTTTGGTATCATGTGATCCCCCTCCTCTAATCTTGTTCAATCAGGTGCTTAAATATACTGTAGTTTTATACAGTAATAGATTTATAATTAAATATCAGAAAATAGACCAATAAAGTTAGTTAACTAATACAGAATAGGTAGGAAATAATAAAAATTATTGAAATAATGTATTACTTATTGTCTTTTGAGTTTTCGGTTCTTAAGTAGTTACAGGACAGATCAAATGTGAGGCGAGAATGTCATCATCAAATCTGAAGTAAGAAAAAGGCTACGCAGCTCGAGAGAGAGAGAGAGAGAGAGAATCGTTGGAAGCGTTTTGTTCATCTTAAGATCGTTTTGCCTTCCCTTGTTATTTTGTTTTCAATTTTTCAATCAGAGCCCGTGAGAAGTAGGGCCTATGTTAAGATGAGTTCATAAAAGAAAATTAACTTAATTTTTGACTGGGGCCGGCAAAAAGGGAATCTCCTGTCCACGACCCTAGGCTTTTATTCATGTCGTAGTTGTACGCGAGACGATATAGTTTTTTAAAAGCCTACTTGATTTTTCGGTCAAGGCTTAACCTTGTATCTTAAATTGTATAACTAAGTGAAAAATTAAATTAATTTGTGAACATAAGATTAAAAGTATAAAAACTTTGGTGTTCCTTAATAAAACAGGGTTAATATGCAGCAAATAGCCCCACCTCGAGTTCATCATTTTTGATGTTAGCATTCGGTAGTATACATCAATAGAATAAATTTGTTGAAAGCCAGACTCCCGCATTCAAAATTAACGAAGTTATTGATTTTTTAAGTTTTAACCATTTTTTTGTTTCGCGACCTGCCAGCAGGCAAAGACATCCTCACTCTCAGACAATTTTCTGGAAATGTGTGGACGACCAGTCACAGTGTACCTTTTTTTTTAACCAATAGTAGGCTATTAAACACTCAAAAACAACCACGCCTTAATGAACCAATGACAGCTAATTATGTAGGAATTTTAAAGCTATTAAACACTCAAAAACAACCACGCCTGAATGAACCAATGACAGCTAATTAGGAATTTTAAAGAACTTAAGTTTTTTCCCGACCGTTTAGTCACGGAAAAACCTCGGCCTTTGATACAGCTGAGGTCTTTCTTTCTTTTTTAATTTTTGTTGCGTAAACATGTGCAGTGATTTTTGTTAGTTGTAATTTAGGCTACGTTGAAGTGTTGAAAATTTTAGGAGACGATTCACGAGTGGTTCACATTTTTCAAGAACACGGTGTCGTTCCCCGTACGCGAAACTGTCCAGTGTGTTCCCAGCCCCTTTATTTCCGTAGTGACCGAGACGTTTTCGTGTGTAAACGCAAATTTCCAAAAAACAAGCAGAAGAGTTTGTTTCCGTGCAAATTTACGGGCTCAATCTCTCTCTTCAAGGGCACGTGGCTAGCGAAGTCACACATTCCGGCAAGTGTTAATCTAGCTTTCATAAGCGTTTTCCTCCGAAAACATTTTTCCCAATCCTACTGTGAGCAATACCTACAGTTAGCGCCGCAAAATAGCCCCACCTCGAGTTCATAATTTTTTATGTTAGCATTCGGTAATGATTGGTTAGGTACAGTATATCAAAGTTAGGTCAATTGAATGCCCAGTTAGGTCAATTGAATGCCCGGTTAGGTCAATTGAATGCCCGGTTAGGTCAACTGTACACCCTTGACGATTGGTTAGGTTAAGTCATGATATTTTCGTTAGTTTAACGATTTTTTTTCAAAATCTCTTCATTTAGGTTAGGTTAGGTCATTTAGGTTAGGTTAGGTTAGCAATAACGGTAGCGAAATTGTTATTAGGGTGTGTTTTCATGTTCTTTATTCAGAAATGCTACTCATTTGCTCCGTGTTTACTTGAAAATAAAACGACAAAAAAAAAACGATTTTTTTCGTACTTTCAATTAAATGCTGGGCAAATGAGTGGCATTTCTGAGAAAAGCACATGAAAACACAACCCTAATAACTAACTTAACTTTCATACCAAAAGTCGAGGTGGGGCTATTTGCTGCATATTTACCTAAAACAGTTTGGATCAGGGCCCCCAGCCTTCGTTAGTTAGCCATATAGGGCTAACTAACGAAAATATCCCAACCTAACCAATCGATAGGTCAACTGTACGCCCTTGACGATTAGTTAGGTTAAGTTGTGATATTTTCGTTAGTTAGCCTTATAAGCAGTGGTGTAGTGTAAATAAAGAAGTGGGGGAACGCATTTTGAAAGTGTTACTCAGATGCGGGGGGGACAATGGCGAGCGCGGCGAGCCTATACAGCTGGGGGTCTGGGGGCACTGTAAGCCCCCCGGGAAATCTTTTGAAATCTGACCAATTTCAGGGATATTTTGAGGTCATATGCACTGGATATTAGGATATATTCCAAGGTTGAAGATGCAGTATTTCCAGTGTCATTAGATATACGACATCCAGTACGATCAATAAAAATAGCTAACAACTGGAATGATTAACTAAAAAAAAGTTAACAACTGGTACGCCGTGGTGACTGTTTCACCAGATCTTTATAGGCTAGCATTGCCTCAGTCGAAGCTAAAAGAAATGAAACAGTTAATGATTCTTTCTCATATTTCTTCTAGGGGTGGAAATTAAAATTTCATGACTTTAGAGATTTGTAAGTTCGGATTTATTTGAAATAGTGAGGGAACGCCGTTCCGTCTACCAAAAAAAGTAAGGGAACGCCGTTCCCACGCGTTCCCACAGCACTACACCACTGCTTATAAGGCTAACTAAAGAATGCTGGGAGCCCTGATTTTCAGGTAATCCAACAGTTTATATTCAATGGTGAAAATTCTGAAGTTATTAGATAAACAATAAAAACATTAATTTACAAAGTTGTGGTTAAGTGAAAAAACCTTAAAGATAATCCGAACTAAAAAGATCATTGGTCACCTTACCATCCTGAGTGGAAGTGTGTAAACACATACCAACCCACGGACGAGTCAATGGACGATTTATCGAATCATCACCCCAACCCCGAACGAACCTCTTACTGTTTACATAATGGTGGGATAGAATGGTAACCACTACAGCACATCGTTAAAAACCGGGAACCCGAACCCTTCACAGTGATATAGGACTCGAGACCGGTCTCGAGACCTTTTTCTCTGGTCTCGGTCTCGGCCATGGTGGTCTTGACTACATTACTGTGATGTTCCTCAAGAGCAATGAACACTTATCTTGTTTTAAGTAGGCAGTTAACCGCTGAAAAATGTCACAAACTATGAATTTGTGAATAAATTATGAGTAAATTTTGCAATTGTCACTTGATACCTCTTTAGAATCTTTATTCCTGAATGTGAAATACAGAGCTTAGGAATTAGGTATTACACAATATTGAATACAACAAAAATTGCATATGTTCTCGGTCTCGTCCATGGTAGTCTCGACTACATCACTGGTTCTCTGTAGCGATCACGTAACGTAAAATGCATTTTCCTCCTGTAGTATCTTGTTAGAAATTTCTGATAAGAGTTCACTGAATGCTGCATCATACTCCGATGATTTGTGTTCGGTTCCTTTGGGTCTTGCATTCATAAATTCATCCATACAGGACTTGTGATACCGGAAATCCGCAGCTATCATATCAATAATTATAATCAATGTTCTTCTCGATGACCCTGGATTTTGTGTAAAATTGAGTCGTCTGACAACTCCTTTGCTTTGTTGTAAATCGCTTTCTGTCTCGAGTCCGATGCAGCCAGTATTAAATGATGACAACCTTTAGAGTCCCAATTTTTTTTAGCAAAAAACAACACAACTTGTGATTAATGTTGGTAAAAATTCTTATTGGTTTTGAAGGAGATCCTTGTGTCTGTTCATGTGATTCTCTTTCCCTGAAGTCTAAGTTTCTTAGTTGCTCTTTCCTCTACTTTCCGTTTATGAGTGTATAAATAGCGACAGGATTTGTGGCAGAAAGGTTTCTTGGAAAGGAAAGTCTGTGAATCCTGGACATGTGTCCAAAGTCGTTGATAGATGTCATCTTGCTGCTTTTGCAAGGCATTTTTGAAAGTTGATAACCTTTTATTTGTCATTTTACTGGTCTGGCAATTTACTTGCTGAAATCCACAGATGTTTCTGTAGATATAATTTATTTTTTGGTGCTAAACGCAGGTTCCATATTGAATTAATTTTCTTTTGTCCATCAACTTAGGAATCATCTGAAAGCAAATGGTGAAGTTAGGAAGTTAGGAAGCTACAAGTTAAGATAAGTATTTGTTATATAAACCGTATAACGCTATATCACAATATTATAACATATAACTAACCAAGTATGTGGTGAAATACTCCAAAAATATGCTCGAAAAAAAAAAAGAGAAAGGGGAGGGAGGGGGAGAGTGTGAGTGAGAATGGAATTTCTCATAAACTTGCTCACTACGACACTATTAAGCAGATTTAACATACATATCTGTATAACTTTCTTTAAAAGATAAATCACTGTCTTATAATGCTTTTTTATCATATTTAATTGTTGGTAAAGGGAGAAATATTACTAAGGCATAAAAATGCATATTCAAGTGTGAATGAATGAGACTCGTAGCACCTTTATGGACGATAAACCCGATATATGAGTGTTTGTTGTTTAATAATCTTTAAATGTTTAAGTAAACAACATTGGAGAAGATATTTTAGATGAAGAACAGAGTAAAACCGGTAGGTACCCTATTATGTCACCTTTATTGTTAATCTAAAATGTGAATGAAAGCAAGAAAAAATTTACGAACAGTCCTTAGTGCTGGGCTATTTTTATACGTTGATATTGATCAAAATTGTTTGGACGTTATATCCTAAAAACCAGGTTATCAATTTGGGTAAACTGTTTTTCACCAATTTCCCATCAATGTTAGAACCCTTGATAAAGGCTCAAAAGAAACTCTAGTTTATTCTGGAAACTTTGTTAACATGACAAAAAAAAAACTCAACCAGCAAATAAACGCAAAACAAAATAGCTCTATCTTTTATCTTTTTTATTCTTACGAATAGCTATATGCCTAGTGAAGCTATTTTTTTATTGGTATAGTCTCAGTTTTCAGGTATTCTACCATATATAACTCACTAGAAATGCCTTGAAGAAAGAAGACAGACAAAATGTGTGTGAACCCTCGTGTGCCATTTGCAAATCAGCTGACTGATGTTTACATTCACATTACATCACTAAGCAGATATAACACACATATCTGCATAATTTTCTTTAAAACATAAAAACCAGTCTTATAATACTTCTTTTTATCATATTATAACATGTTACCATATATATAATTCATTAGAAATGCCTTGAAGAAAAAAGACAAAATGTGTGTGTGCTTCATGCGCCATTTGCAGATCAGCTGACTATTGTTTACAGTTGTGAAAAGTTGCCAACCAGGAATTTTCCCACTTATTTCATACAAAATCCAGGATACATGTATTGGACCTATTAGAAATCAGTTTATGGAACATTTGGATCACCTGAAGATCAGGGCTCCCATGTATGCTTGCTTTTTGCTTTACAGTACCAAATATAATAATAAATTAAATTGAATGCCCGGTTAGGTCAACTGTCCGTCCTTGACGATTGGTTAGGTTAAGTCGTGATATTTTCGTTAGTTTTTAACGAAGATATCATTTGGTAATTGAGGCTGGGGGCCCTGATCTTCAGGTGATCCGAACATTTTGATGAGAAAAAAATGAACAACATACAAGTGATATTAACATATCCGAGCATTAGTATATTTAAGACCTTCATAATGCATATTTTTCGTGTCCTGATCCATTCGTATTCTTTAATAACCTACTTATTCTGGTAATTTGTTCACTGTTGCATATTTTGAACTAACAAATTAAGTTACCAGCTTGAATTCAGACAAAATGACGAAATAAACAACATAGTCTTGGAAGTTCCCAAAGGCTTGAACAATGAACTTGGCACTTTTTTTAAATGGGGTAGAATCATAAAAAATGCTGCTAAAGTTTGCGCAAGACAGTTCAGATTGCTAAAAAGCATTTTCTGATAGACCAGACACCTGGCAAGATTGAAATAAGGTCAAACAAAATATAGCAAAAGGGGCTAAGGTTTGACCTTATTTTTTCATGATAGAAAGTTTTGCCCCCTGACTATGTGGCGATGTGTTCGATGTAAAATTGGTGCAACCCATTGTGAAATTAGGTGGTTGTGCTGTTTGGGTGTGTGCAGGCATTTGGCACTCTGAAAAAAACTGACCCTGTGTTCGTAGAGGGACATCTTAATTCATAACAGTATATATCTACCTTAGATAAGAACTTCCTGACTTTATTTCGGAATGGAAACTTCACGTGGGTGTTCATTTTACTCCGGCAGGGCGCTATATATATATATATATATTAAAATATGCATTTTCTCTACTCAAAATAATTATTACGAAAACACAACCATTATTATTTTGCATATAATACGTAAGAATGAAGGTTAGTTTAGTTTAGTGAAAAAACGTATTATTTTCACCCATTCATTTGGCTCTCAATCTTCCATTAATTACTCAGCACCCGAAAGTTCACTAGTGAGATTTCGACATAATACATACATATTATACAGAGGACGCCAACGAATTTTCCTTCGCAACTGTACCTTGTGCTGGCCGTACTCAAGTGCCTTCTACCCTTCCCATTCCCACTTCTTTCCACTTTTATACAACTGGAATCATGTCCCACTTTCTTATTATATTTACTACTGTAAACTTTTCAGAAAGAGGATGTATTTTAAATATAGTAAATTTTAAACTTGACCAACCTTCTTTCATAGTCTTGGGGTGGAGCCATCTTGCTTCGGGTAAGAAATTAAATTAGGTAATAAGTAGGGCGACTAAAAGTTAATAAAGTTAATAATAAGGTTAAAAATTTGCTATTAGGTTAATAAAGTTAATATTTTAGTTATGGGTTAATAAAGTTAATAAAATTATTATTAATAAAGTTAAAAATTTGGAATCACCTGAAGATCAGGGCCCCCAGCCTTCGTTAGTTAGCCTTATAAGGCTAACTAACGAAAATATCACGACCTAACCTAACCAATCGTCAACGAAGGCTGAGGGCCCTGAGCTTCAGGTGATCCAAAATTTGCTATTGTAAGTTAAAACTTTCGTGATGGATTAATAAAATAAAATTAACGAAAATGTGGAGTGAAACTGCGCAAGAAAATAAATTATTTCCGATTCTCTAACATGATGTTATAATATGCATTCTCGATTCTTATTTGCATACAGTCTATACATTGATTAATGATGATTATACAAGCTGATTATGCATTATTTCTACATTACTCTTTCGTTATTTATCGACGTTGTGTTTTTCGGAGCTTTTCTACATTTGGTAGTTAGGCGTGTATTCATACAATGGTGCTACTGTAGTATGCGGTCTACCTACGATTGGTTAGGTTTAATCATGATATTTTCGTTAAAACTAACGAAAATATCATGACTAAACCTAACCAATCGTCAAGGGCGATTGACAATGGGATGTAAACAAACAATATGTGAATATTATGTTTTGGCTTTTGTTCTTAGAATCAGTTCAGTATTACCATAAATCACACGTTTAATTAACTATATTAATTTTGTTTATCTTTTTGGCAGAATATATAAATTTCAAACATGCCTAAACCTGCGAAATCGGCTTTTGCGAAATTCCAGGCAATTATTACTAGCTATCCTGATGAATTTGTCCAAACTCCAACAACACAATTGCTTTGCAACTGTTGTCAAGTTGTCGTCAACCACGAAAAACGCCATTTCGTAGAACTTCACAGAAATGTGATGTGTTTTATTTTATTATTAAGCGTTAATATTTATCCACAAATAAGTTGCAAATAAAGCATTTTTGGATCACATGAAGATCAGGCCCCCCAGCTTCTTTAGTTAGCCTTATATAGCTAACTAACGAAAATATCACGACCTAACCTAACCAATCGTTAGGTCAACTGTACGCCCTTGACAATTGGTTAGGTTAGGTCGTGATATTTTCGTTAGTTAGCTTTTATGAAGCTAACTAAAGAAGGCTAGGGACCCTGATCTTCAGGGTGATCCGAATTATTTTTAGGTAAAATAAAGTTAATAATTTAAATTTTTTAGGTTAAAATTGGGTCGCCCTGTAACAAGTTATAAATTCAATGGTTGCGTGCTGCATTGACGTTGGCGTTGACATTTTTTTTTTCTTTTTGGGACTATTTTCGAAACTATTGAAGAATAGAGACCCCAGACTTCTTTAGTTAGCTTTATAAGGCTAACTAACAAAAATATCATGACCTAACCTAACGAATCGTCAAGGGCGTACAATTAACCTAACGATTGGCTAGGTTAGGTCGTGATATTTTCGTTAGTTAGCCTTATAAGCCTAACTAAAGAAGGCTGGGATCCCTATTCTTCAATAGCTCCCTATTTTCTATAGTTATTACAATTTTGGGGAAATGCCGATTTCTGCCTTATAATTGACAAAAAAATGTTTGGTGATCGACTGGTTTGGCACCCCTGTATACAGTATATACTGTAGCGTATTTTAACCTATCGCTAATTTAGGAACCACTTTTATAGTTTATTTACTTACTTAAAAAATATTAACTCCCTCATTTATAGTTGAAGTGGAAACACTTAGAAATATTTTTACTATTTCAGAAAATATTTATAAATATCTTAAGTGAGAAAAGAAAGAAACAGTAATTTACACATAAAATTAATTATGATACTTTAAATTTTTAGGAGAAATAAAAGAATAGGATATGGAGAGAAGGGTGAAGAAGGCGAGAAGAGCGCGTAGGGGGAGGAGGAGGGTGAAAAGGGAGAGAAGCTAATAGCTTTCCAAGATTTTCCTTTTTAATTGAATATGAAAATTTTTATGGGAAGCGTTGTTCGCTTTTAAATTTGTTTCCAGATTATTCCAGATATTAACTCTTTCGCATCAAAGGAATCTCCTTCATGCTGCGAGTGTGAAGTTAAGATTTTGGAAGTAAAAGTTATTATGTCTTTTAGATTCACGGAATGGTTTCCATAATTAACGCAGGAGCTTCCTTATACAATATTTTACGAATATATACGCGGATATTCAGCTTTTGCGGGCCATTAAGCTTAAGAAGTCTTAACGATTTGAACATAGGTCTCGCGTGTTCTCTTTGGTTTTGGCGCCTGATATGATTCTAACTATACCGTATATAAATTGGTTGGTAGATAAATGGGTACCCTGGGTAGCCTAGTGTTTAAGACGCTGGGCTGCTGATCGGGAGGTCGTGAGAGCGAATCCGGGCGAGGACTTTGTATTTTCTAACCACCCGTGGTAGGTCGTGGCTCGGATTCCAAGTTAAACTATAGGTTGAGCAACAATCTTGACCTTCATCAGAATGAATAATTAGGTCGGAAGCAAAACCAAAGTTTTATATATTATTATTATTATTATTATTATTAGCATACAAATTTTTTGGATTTTGTATATAGGTTAATAATTAAATTACTTCAGATATTTAAAAACATATTCTTAAATAGTGCCGCAATAATATATGTAAGTGGACCTCCTCCTCCCATATACTGTAAATCAGTGGTTCCCAACCGGTTTTGGCTTATGGCCCCCCTTAGGAACCTTATTTTTTCCCGTGGCCCCCATAAGCATTATTTTCAGTAGGTAATATGCAGATTTAACTCTATTTTACAAAATAACATTTTCCTGTGGCCCCCTTCAAATGTGCCATGGCCCCCAGGGAGCCATATGGCCCCCGGTTGGGAAACACTGCTGTAAATGATTAATTTAAGATTTCTTAAGTGCACTCAAAATGGTACTAGACGTTTGGTTATATGTATAAAACGTCTACTCCACATTTCATAATATATTTAGCTTTCTGAAATGAATAATAGCTGTTTTGAAATGTTCATGTTTACTAAATATATGAAATATCTGAAAACGGCACTTAAATGTTTCAGATATATAAAGGCGTAGAAATTAAACATTTCACTTGTATAACAAGTTAGTTTTCTATTCTTTGCGCCTAGACGCCTGGCGATTGTAATTAAAAATATTTTGAAATTGTGGCGCAGTTCATTTCGTAGTCATATTTATAGGTTATCTCGAAAAGAGGAGAAACCAATTATTATATTTGCGCATTCATTCATTTATTCCATGTAAACTAAGGTTTTCCATGCTTCTCATCCATTTATTAATTTTATTGATAAATCTTACTTTTAAGGCCGCACAACAACCAGTATCCTACATTAATAATAGCTACATAATTATATCAGTCGATAGAGCAGAAAAAAAAATATATACACCGTCTGCCAAAAAAAAAAAGGGGTTCACTCTTAAAACAGCCATGAAATCAACATTTATTAACCAAACATAATGAAACCATATAGAGCAAAGCTATGTAAACAGTATATATGTGCACCAATTTTCAGATTATTATATCCAAAATTAATGATTTAATGAGGATTGTTTATGTTCAACAAATTTTGTTGGTGAACATCGCTCCAGTTTTAATTCTGGGAGTCCACAAAGGCGGTAAAACTTTGGTAATAAAATTTTTATTCTCATTTTAGTTATAAAATACATCATAAGATTTATAAAATATAGGAAATGCCTCCATTAAAAAAACTATGAACCTAAAAAAAGGATTTTGAATCTCGAAAAAGAACTTAAATCCTAAGTTTACAAAAAGAAATCAAATTAACATTTTACTCTTTTGGAATTCCTATTAAAAAAATTGTTCAGTGTCTTTAACTTCTATTTCAACAATTTTCTTCAATCTTGGACGAAATACATCAATGGTTCGATCGATCTGCTACTGTGGTATCTCTTCCTACTTCTCCACAAGAAGCTTTCGCGAGTGATCAACATTTCTCACCCTGCTCCTGTAAACTCTCTGTGCCAAATTTTCCCAGATTCTATAGTCAACAGGGTTCAAGTCAGAACTGTTAGGTGGCCAATTTTGGGGGTTCAAGTAATTCTGGGACATTATCTTTTAAGTATTCCACAGTTGCTATTGCTGTATGGGACGTTGCTCCGTCTTGCTGAAAAAGATAATAACCACCGTTGGCCAGATTTTGCATTTCGGGAAGCATGTTTCGCAGCAGAGTATTTCGATAGTACTCGGCATTGACTTTTACACCAGGCTCAATAAAATGAATGGACGTTTTTCCTAACGTTGATATGCCAACTGACACCATGACACTAGCTGAGAAATGACTTCTGGTTGCAAAAAGTCTGCTATCAGGTATTTCATTCTTACACTGGACGTGCGAGTAAACTCCGTCATTTTGACTGTTCCAAGGTGGCTCCACAATGAATCTTTTTCATCAGTGAAAAAAAGCCTTTGAAAGTTTATCACATGCTACTCGCCATAAGATTTGTTTTGATCTTTGAACTCGTTTCTGCTCATCAGTTTGAGTAATCTTTTGCCCGTGCACTCTTTTGAAAGGTTTTAGTTGAAGATCTTGTTTAATTATGCGTCTCACAATAGTTTCTGATAATTGTAACTCTTTTGATATGCGAGCTGGTGTCATATGGGTACCTGGCTGGTTTTCCTGACTTAATATACGTTCTTCGACGTCGTCAATATTGTCTTGTATGCGAACAGTTTTTGGTCGCCCATCTCCCTCTCTTCTTTTGATATCCCCAATCTCGTCAATTTTCTTTAGAAGCTTTCCCAAACCACCAAGCGTCCATCCTTTGTTGGGGAATTCAGGGAGTAGTTTCATTCGTCCATATCCCTTTTCTAGTCTATAATGCTTAATTATAATCTTATCTTCCTCTGAAAATGGCATATCCACTATATTTTATAACCCTGCAAAAAAAAATCGTATATTAAAATTTACAAAAGTGAAAATGGAAATAAAGGATTCTCGATTATTTTGTCGAGCATCAGTTGTAGTATTATTAGAGAAATACTTAATAAATCGTTAATTTGGATAGCTTCGAACTGAAATTTGGTTTACAGGTAGATGTTTTATATATCTTTTACGTGTATAAGTTTCATACTGATTGTTTGAAAAATGTTGATTCCATGGATGTTTTTAGAGTGAACCCCTTTTTTTTTGTAGACGGTATATATATATATATATATATATATATATATATATGTAACACCGAGAAATTCTAGCTCTTGAGATATGGTAGAAATGAGGAACTTAGAGACAGCATATTATGCCCCGGACAGAGAGGAAATTCAGAGAAACACGAAAGCGATCGATTTGGAGGTTATAATGACCGATGATGCGAAATTCGAGACAAAAAATCAGATAGCGATAAACAAAGCAAAAAGAGTCGCGGGGCAGGTATTAAGAACTTTTAAAAGAAGGGACAAGACAGTAATGATTCCCTTATTGAAAAACTGATCATACCAAAACTTGAATACTACTCAGTCTTGACGTCCCCATATAAGAAGGAAGAAATTAATAAGCTAGAAGATATTCAAAGACATTTCACAGCCAAGATCGATGGCTGTAAAGACCTCAACTACTTGGAAAGACTACGTAAACTAAATCTGTACTCGCTGGAAAGAAGAGAGAGGTATACCATAATCTACATATGGAAAATGATCGAAAAACTGGTAGCAAACATCAAACTAAACCCAATTCCCACCCAAACAACACTGGAAAATAAGAAAGGCAGAAGGTGTGGTGTTCCTAAATTAAAGGCCCGAGAAGGGGACATCCTCAACACTGAAGGAAAACAGTTTGGTTGTCAGGGGGCCAAGACTCTTTAACTAGCTTCCAAAGGACCTCAGCAAAATTACAGGGGTCAAAGTTAAAGTCTTCCAAAGAAGACTAGATGCCTGGCTCAGGATGGTACCAGATGAGCCGGGTGAACCTGGCTATGTGCGGTGGAGAGCGCAAGGGAGCAACTCGCTTCTCCACCAAGCCAGGCCTAGAGGCGGAGACACCAGCTTGACCTTCGTGTGAAGAGAGACCAACGCACGAAACTGCTACCAGGCTACGAGGTTATGTAAACTTTTCAAAATATGAAAAAATGTAAAAATTACAATAATTTTAAGAAATGTATAAAATTGAATGCAACTCGTACAATGGTGGCGATTGTTACTTACTTTACTCTATGTTACTCTATGTGAGTTTGAACGACGGTTCAGGATCGACCTGCGGGCGACTCCTGCAGCATCCCGCCCCATTTGCGGGATTTGGTGAAGGAGGGAAATGCTGTCTGATCTCGTCCTGCCCTCGTAGCCAGCCACGCATGGCTGGTCACTGGTCAGGGACTTTGTACAGGAATCTGTCCAGCTGGTTCTTGAAGTTATTCAGGTCGGTGTACTGGGAGTTCCTCACTTCTTTTGGTGAGGCATTAAAAAGCGTATTCTGAGGGTATTTTCCATCCTCGTTTTCATGGTCTCCTGTCCCACCGCACCTGGGACAGTACAAAATCTGCCTCTTCTCTCATTCCAGTTTGTTTCTATTTCATTTCTAAGGCTAGGGACAGAGCCCTCAAGTATTTTCCATACGTATTTTATTGTGTACCGTTCGCGCCTTCTTTCGAGAGAGTAGAGTTTCAGGGATTGTAGTCGAGACCAGTAGTCTTCACCTTTCGTTTCCTCTATCTTAGACGTAAAAGTCCTTTGTATAGCTTCATTGTTCGCAATGTCTCGTTTTCTGTATGGGCTTGTGAGTACTGAGCAATACTCAATTATCGGTAGGACTAGTCGCCTCCATAAGTTGAACATGATGCTTGCTTTCTGCTGCGGAAGCTCCTCCAGATGGTTCCCATTATTTTTCTAGCCGTTGTCATTTTGATGTTATAGTGCTCTCTGAATTCTGCATCCGACGACATTATTACTCCAAAATCCCTGACTTATGACTTTGGTGTTATCTGTCTAGCTTGGAGAGTTTTGCATTCTTTATTCTGTAGCTTCTTGTTATTATCATATCTTAGAAGTTGGAATTTTTCTTTGTTGAACTTCATATTGTTGTCTTCTACCCACTTGGATAATGTTTCAGTGTCGGTTTGTAATTTTTCTATGTCACCTTCGTTTAATATTTCCTCGCATATCTTTGTGTCATCCGCGAAACATGATACAATACTGTCATTGATATCTACAATCATTTTTATGAACAGCAAGAGAGCTAATACTGTCCCTTGTGGGACAGAGCTCACGACTTTCGAGACTTCCGATTTAACTCCATTTACTACCACTCTTTGTGTTCTTTGCATCAAGAAATTAAATATCCATCTTCCTAGCTTTCCAGTAATCCCTGTATTCTCAAGTTTGTGTGCTATAATTCCATGGTCACATTTATCGAAGGCTTTATGTTTTGTCATCGACACAATGTTTCCAATATTTTCTCCTGGTGGTCTAATAGTTGTGACAGGCATGATCTGCCACCCCTGAAACCATGTTGATTTGGGTTGTAGACAATTAGGCTTGCCAACTTTCTGAAGGACAATTCCGGGATATATATATATATATATATATATATATATATATATATTATATATATATTCCGCGCAAGACGAGAGAGAGAGAGAACGAAACAAATGAAAAAATGAGGTAACCACCCGGGAATCGAACCCGGGATCTTCCGATTGCCGGTCAGATGCGATAACCATTACACCATGGGCCTCACTGTTCCAAATGCCGTAATTCCTCTACATACTCGCAGAAACCAATGCCCCAAGGGGGCACCTCCCGCATGCCGTAACATTATATACATTTAACTGCAAACACGCAGTATAATTAACGTAAAGAACGACGCTTGTATAGGAGATATTCCGCGCAAGACAAGAGAGAGTTAAATGTATATAATGTTACGGCATGCGGGAGGTGCCCCCTTGGGGCATTGGTTTCTGCGAGTATGTAGAGGAATTACGGCATTTGGAAGAGTGAGGCCCATGGTGTAATGGTTATCGCATCTGACCGGCAATCGGAAGATCCCGGGTTCGATTCCCGGGTGGTTACCTCATTTTTTCATTTGTTTCGTTCTCTCTCTCTCTCGTCTTGCGCGGAATATCTCCTATACAAGCGTCGTTCTTTACGTTAATTATACTGCGTGTTTGCAGTTAAATGTATATAATGTTACGGCATGCGGGAGGTGCCCCCTTGGGGCATTGGTTTCTGCGAGTATGTAGAGGAATTACGGCATTTGGAACAGTGAGGCCCATGGTGTAATGGTTATCGCATCTGACCGGCAATCGGAAGATCCCGGGTTCGATTCCCGGGTGGTTACCTCATTTTTTCATTTGTTTCGTTCTCTCTCTCTCGTCTTGCGCGGAATATCTCCTATACAAGCGTCGTTCTTTACGTTAATTATACTGCGTGTTTGCAGTTAAATGTGTATATGTATATATATACACACACACAGTATATTAGTTGCCTCTGTATATAAATTGATATATTAATTAAGCGGTTGCCATTGTAAATTAAAATGAAATAGATAACTAGAGACTAGAAAAGCTGTAACAGTAGCGAGCCAAGTGACCAGTGACCTGATAGATGAGTGAGTGACAAGTGACAAAAATTATGGAGGCCGGAAGCCCAGGATCAAATTCGTCTGAAACACGTCTGGTTTTGATTGTGGGGTCTCAGTCAAATTCCAAACTTCAAATGCCAGTGCCCAGGAAACACTTTTTTTGTGTAAGTTACGTTTAGGAACATAACACTGGTATGCATATGAATTTTTTTTGTCTGCTGTGAGGGTTTTTTCAACTCATATTATATAATTCGACCATGCTGAATTCGAAAATGACATTGGTTTTCCTCAATCAGGTCAGGTTTTTTCTCTATTGGCCATTTATTATAAGTCCAATTTTACCCCCAAATTTATTGATTTTTTTTAGCTTAAACACTGTAGATACGAGTAATATTATAAGAACACTCGTGAAAAATGAAAACATTGTGTGAATAAAGTTTTTTTGGCTTTCCGTCTGTGTTTTTCTTCGGGCACGTCTCGCTTCAAACACCAGCAATAGTCCGCCAGCATATTGATATCCCAGTTTCCCTGGTACCTCTCTTCCATTATTTTGATATCTTGGTGAAATCGTTCACCCTGTTCCTCACTATAATCCCCGCAATTTTCAGGAAAATAGTCCAAGTGGGACCACAAAAAGTGCATTTTTATGGACATGCGCGACCCATGAGCTTTGAAAGCTTCCATCAAGTTTTCGACAACGGACTCGTATTCTGGACTTCTACGCTTGCCAAGAAAATCAGTGACAACTGATTTGAATGCCTGCCAGGCATTCTTCTCAGTTGGAGTCATTGCGTTTTCGAACTGAGTATCCTTGATCAAAGTTCGAATTTGAGGACCATCAAAAACCCCAGCATTTAGTTTAGCATCAGATATATGAGGAAATTTACTCTCGAGATATCGGAATGCTGAACCCTCCTTATTCATTGATTTGATGAAATTTTTCATCAAGCCCAGCTTAATATGAAGTGGTGGGAGCAAAATTTTTGTTGGCGGTACAAGGGGCACTGAAACGACATTATGCGACCCAGGTTCAAAATTCTCTCTGGATGCCCATTCACGCTGTGCATAGCGCTTCTCATCCGCTCGGCTATCCCATTTGCAGAGGAAACATGGGTATTTCGTGTATCCCCCTTGCATTCCCAATACAAATGCCACAATCTGAAAAAAAATGAAAATATTTAAAGAATTTAGAGAATTTGTTTTATCAGATAAAAAAATCTATGCATTGGACTGTATCACTTCTGTGGGGAAGTTAAGTGTTCTTATACGCTCTCAAATAACCTTTGGAAAAACAACATAGTCAATAGCAATAGTTTACTTATGATATTAGTATTACCTTCAAATCTCCACAGATCCTCCAGTTATGTTGGTCGTATACGAGAGCATCCAGTAAAATTTTCATGTTATCGTAGCTCTCAGTAAGTTGTATGGAATATGCTACAGGGACTGATGCAACCCTATTCCCAATGTTGAGAAGTACTGCTTTCAAACTTCGTTTAGACGAGTCTATAAATAGCCTCCATTCTGATGCGTTATATGGCAGGCCCAAGGATTCGATTAGCCCCTCAACATTGCAGCAGTACACTAAGGAAGAGGTATTTTCGTGCACTGCAAAAAACTTGCGGAATTCTTCCTCTCGTTTCCTATACCAGGAGAATGTTGTTCCCGGAGCCAGCAAGTTGTCCTCTCGAAGTCGTGAGCCCAAGATCTCGGCAGCTAATTTGGAAAGTCCTAAATCCCTGGTAAGATCATTAAGTTTGGCTTGGTTGAGAGGCCTCGGCTCATTTGAAGCGGTATTTTGAGGTATATACGACTGGGACTGGTCATTGGCATTGGTCATTGATTCATCATCAGAATCATCGAAGTCCAGGGTTTGAGGTGGGTCGGGTATTGGAATTCCAGGACCATGGGGTACAGGTCTCATAGCAGAAGGAATGTCAGGGTATACAACAATGTGTTTATTCTTCTTGTTAACTCCTGAAAATAGAAACACAGAAACATGGATATAAAACTTGCATATGAAATAGAAGAAGCATTCAGACAGTGGCGGCTCGTGAGGGAAGGCTGCGGTCTGTAAGATATGAAATAGGTCGATGGAGTCTGTATATTTTCTTTCTTTTTCATTCATATTGTCCCTTCGGGGACAATATGAATGAAAAAGAAAGAAAATATACAATCATTGTATATGTAAATGTAACTTGTATAACAATATGTATGTGTAAATGTATTTTCTATAACATATGTTATATGTAATGTATGATACCATTATGGTGAATATTATGCTATATATTGTAAATATTACATTATGGTGAATATTATGTCAAGTTTCATACGAGGATTTCAAAATATTTAAGAAAAATAAATTTATAAGCCCACCTTGGAGGTTTGTCATGCAGAACTAGTATCAATCTGTCACGTTGATTCCTTTCCTTCTCTCCCGAATCATGGGAATTCCAAAAGGCAAGATTTCGCTCTGCCTTACTCCATCTTCTTAAATTTTCAATGCCGTTCTTGCAGCACATATGAGGGGCGAAATTTTTGTCCTGGTCCCCTAGCTTAATTCCAAAGTATGGCTCTATACATTGTCTTCACAAATTTAGTGATTTGGGACTGGTTATTTGGCATGGTAACCGTCCCACATATGTAGCAGAATCTATTGGGATCATTTTACACGCTCTATTCATTATGAAATATTTTTCTATATAGCCTGAAAAGTAAAAAAAGATATTATACAAGTGAAACAAGTGATGAGAGATTGTTACTGTTCCAATTCCGCTTTGACAAAATCACGAAAAAATGTCTATTTTACTTATGAGGCCATAGCCGGATAACCTGAGCTGATTGAGAAAAAACGGATTGCAGATTCGAAATCAGCAGGAAAACTCTATAAGAAATCACTTACAAAACGCTTGACAGCCAAAAATGATGCATACAGTGTAATCATTAAATTTAATTGTTGTGTGTGGCTACTAGTGTTTTATTTACAAGCACATTATTTTTTAAGAATCCTGGAGATTAGTAAGCGTTCCCAAGCCGGAGAATATACACAATTCCGGGAGACTCCCGGCGAATCCAAGGTTGGCAAGCCTAGTTGTAGTAGAATAGTAGTAGTAGTTTTTGTTGTAGATTAGGTAGGTTATTAAGTTTATTTGGTTAGGTTAAGAATATTGGTAAATCTTACTTTTACAGGGCCGATAGTTTTTCTGCTTCTATCGACTGATTACATGTTTTTATGTAGGATATACTGGTTGATGTGCGGCCTTAAAAGTAAGATTTACCATTTTAGGTAATACATGTGTGTGTATATATATATATATACATCTCATTTTCAACTGCAAAGAACACGCAGTATAAGTAACGTAAAGAACGACGCTTGTATAGAAGACATTCCCGCGCAAGATGAGGAGGGAGAACGAACAAATGAAAAAATGAGGTAACCACCCGGAATCGAACCCGGGATCTTCCGATTGCCTGTCAGATCTGATAACCATGGGCCTCACTCGATCAGAAGTCGTAATTCTCCTACATACGCGCAGAAACCAATGCCCCGAGGGGGGCACCTCCCGCATGCCGCACATATATACATTTTCAACTGCAAAGAACATGCAGTATAATTAACGTAAAGAACGACGCTTGTATAGAAGACATTCCGCGCAGATGAGGAGGGAGAACGAACAAATGAAAAAATGAGGTAACCACCCGGGAATCGAACCCGGGATCTTCCGATTGCCGGTCAGATATGATAACCATTACACCATGGGCCTCACGATCAGAAGTCGTAATTCTCCTACATACGCGCAGAAACCAAATGCCCCGAGGGGGGCACCCCGCATGCCGTACATATATACATTTTCAACTGCAAAGAACACGCAGTATAATTAACGTAAAGAACGACGCTTGTACAGAAGACATTCCGCGCAAATGTAGGTGAGGCCCATGGTGTAATGGTTATCATATCTGACCGGCAATCGGAAGATCCCGGGTTCGATTCCCGGGTGGTTTACCTCATTTTTTCATTTGTTCGTTCTCCCCTCATCTTGCGCGGAATGTCTTCTATACAGGCGTCGTTCTTTACGTTAATTATACTGCGTGTTTCTTTGCAGTTGAAAATGTTATATGTGCGGCATGCGAGAGGTGCCCCCCGGGGGCATTGGTTTCTGCGCGTATGTAGGAGAATTACGACTTCTGATCGAGTGAGGCCCATGGTGTAATGGTTATCATATCTGACCGGCAATCGGAAGATCCCGGGTTCGATTCCGGGTGGTTACCTCATTTTTTCGTTCTCCCTCCTCATCTTGCGGCGCGGAATGTCTTCTATACAAGCGTCGTTCTTTACGATATATATATATATATATATATATATATATATATATAGAGACCGACCGGAAATTCCTTTCCTCACGTCCGCAAACATTCGGGAATCATCAGAAATCGAAAAGCACACGTTGTTCAAGAAGAGAAAAACAAAAGGATGTTTGTCTTCTCCCAAAAGGCCCGCGAAAAGTTAGCGTCTTCCGAACCTATATAAGTCATAGTTCACTAAACTCGCCCTCACTTTGCTTGTTACTCCTTCTCGTGAATCTCTCTTTCACGTAGCGCCATTCGACCTCAGCCTGCCTCAGTCCATCAAGCAACCCCTCAACAATACACGAAGCGAATCCACACTTGAGGCGACCTACAATTTCATCCCGCCGGAAGCAAACATCACTCTACCGGCGTCATCCTTCTGGCCTTGGCTTCACTCATCCTTCACCACAGTTCGAGCGGCGCCCGTTCAACAAGTATCTCAACAGGCCTTCAGCACATCCTCCGGCAGGTAGGCCAACACTCTCAGAGTTATCTACGGCGAAAACGCAATACGGTCAAACTTCATGTAGGTCCTCGTCAGTCTTCAGAGTTATCCATGTCGAAACGCAGGACGGTAAATCTTCACGTAGGTTTCTTCAGTCTCCAGAGTTATCCACGTCGAAATCGCAGGTCGGTAAGCCTCTTGTCGGCCCTTACTCGACCTACAGGGTTTTGTTACGTCGTGCTAGATTATCCAGGATTCAAAGCTGAAAAGTCCACAAACTCAGCCTAATCGCGTAGGCCCTACAAAGTGGCTTCAATACCGTTCAAACTAACTCTGCAGTTAAGAGCGCGTAGTAGGCCTATTCAAGTGTTGTACCAATACCGTAGTTTTGTATCACCTTGTTATTGTGTTCATTCATATAACTTACTTATTTTGCATCCGCTTGTTTATTTGTTCTTTTATACATTTCAATTTTACCGACCTAATTCATTTACTTTTACTGTACCATACCGTACCTTCATTATTTCAATTATTATCGGCTTAATTACTTATTCTCTGTTCACCTCTGCATATCTCATTAGCCTACCTGAATTAGTGTATTTACTTAACAATTAGACTGTATAACCATCTTTAACATAGTATAAATACCATTATAGAATTGTTAATCACTGTGAACATATAATTGATTTATTTTCCTAGTTAAACACGAACAACACAAGTAATTTCTCTCTCCTTATTAAATATTGTTTGTTTGGGCTGTAGGCCCAAGCTGGTGACCCCTATTATTCATTTCAATTTAATTCATAAATTATAGTAAGCCTACTTTCTTGGCCACATCAAATTGGTGATCCGTAGGCCACTATATATATATATTAGTTTTATATATGTATAAAGCTTCAGATATAGAAAATTAACACACTATATATAAATATTTACAGGGGTTTTTACAGGACCCACCCTGGGTCCCCTTGGACAACACGTTTCCATGGGTTCCATGCAGATTTGTGGGGGTCAAACCTCCCCTGAACCCCTCTCATTTCGAACCCTGTAGATATGTATTCATTTGAAAAGCGTCCACTTACAGGAGAACTAGTTCGAGCATTTAAAACTGAAAAGTGACTTTGATAATGTAAATTACAGGAAGTTCTTTGATAGGGATACAGAATCAATTACAAGGAGAAATGGATATTAATTGAAAGTGAAAAGTTTTTAAGAGTAATATGAACGTGAAGCAATTCTTTTATGTAAACTTAAACTTATATCTAAACTTTAACTCCATTAAACTTTCATGCATTAAACATTTCATTGTTAATTGTTAAAAGTGAATTGTAGATAGAAATTTTTATTCTTTTCTCATACTTTAAAACTCCAAAATATTTGTGTTCATTAAATCTCTGGAAATTAGAGGTCTGTGAGATGATGTTTTCATAGAAGCAGTTCATCTTCGATTCTCTCTCTCTCTCTCTCTCTCTCTCTCTCTAATCCCTGAGAGTGAAAGTAAGAGGTTATATAGCATGCATACATTACCACTCACTGTTTCATAGTGAAATTGACAAACTCGGTCGATAAACACGCAACAGATATGTTTCCTGATTTCATTATGTATATTTAACTAGGTTAATTATCAGTGAAATATCGAATATCGAATGATAAAACCGTTGAAATAAAATTTAAACACGTAAAATCACACGCATACACACGCACACACACACACACACACACACACACACACATATATATATATATATAATATATATATATATTAATATATATATATATATATATATATATATATATATATTGTCACTGTAAAATCATACACGCGTTGGCATCTCTTACCTGATTGTTCTATACAAGTACATGAACATCACTTCGATAAATTTCTATGCTCGTAAAATCTGCAATTTTCAATATCTGATCTTTTTAAGGGGACTGTGCAATTGTGCATTCGTATTTTGTAAAACTTTTTATGTAGAAACAAAATTGAACACAAAATGGAATACAGGTTTCTCTACATTCGCATTCGTACAGAATAAAGCTAATTTTATCTTAGAACTAATTGAGTATATATATATATATCAATTAGCTTTGGTTCGCTTGTACCATTTTGAATGGTTTGCAATTCAGAATTTCAATTTAGTGGCTTTAAAGAAAAAAAAACAACGGCACACCAAACATACATGACATTTTCATTATTATTCTTCCCCCTCCCCACCCATTTTTTGACGGTAGGGGACGGTGCCAAAGAAAGGTAGTGGTATTTATGTGGTGGCGAGAAAATTTTCAATTGAAGATCCGAAAATATTTTATTTGTCGAAGAAATTCTTTAAAAATGTCGAGTGTGTATTTTATTTGCATAAAATATATTTTAAAATCGTATATTTTATCATATTCATTAATTGTATACCAAATTAATTAATTAGTCTACGGTAAATTATCAGTTTCGCGTTATATACATTAACGAAATTTATATTAATTAATTAAAAATATGTATGTATCAATGATTATAGTTTCTGCTTATTTGTAATAATAATTAACTTATGAAATTATCGTATAGGAGGAAGGGAGGTGTATAGGTTTAATATACGCACGCACTATATATGTACATTGAACAGTGAACAACATTTTATATTGTGTTAAACACTTCTTCCTTTTATGGTAGAAAATAGATGTTTCTCACTGTAAAAATTTATTTCTTTATGTTTTTTAAATATCAAAAGAACCGCTTTTGATATTGACTCATAAAACTTACAATTTATATATATACATATATATATTCCTAAATGGCCAAATTCCTCCTACATTTTCGTCGGTGGTCATTGAAGTTATATTAGTTCTTACGGGTCACGTCTTTTATTTTTCAAAATATTAATCACCTACGCTCGCGTTAAAGTGGTGGTATGTTCCATTAAAAAGTTTAGAGAATCCGCTTTTTTACCATATACGAGTATAATGATTATTTTTTCGAATCTCACTCCCATTCGGATTTTAATTGAAAAACACGAAATAAAATTACTACTACTTCGTGCTACCTCAGGTTTTTACATACCCAGTTCTTTGTTTAGGTTAGGTTAGTTTAACCTACCCTAACCGAAATTGAGCCCACAAAACAGCATCTCCTACAACGAAGTAGCAGTTATTTTCCGTGTAGGAGGAATAGCGATTGCGAGCAGAACTTTTAGCGATATATATATATATATATATATTATATATATATATATGGAAGGTTAAAAGTGGAACTGAAGAGAAAGGACTTTATAAAAATCTAATGGCTCGAGAATTTCCTCTTTTGAGATTCCTATTTTTGGATTCTCATTTTTGGACAAATACTAAAATGGGAATGGCATAGATCGGGAAAAGACGATTTAAGTAATCTTTTTAGACACTAAATTTAATGGTAGAAAAATAGAGCTTCTCTCATCAAGGTTTACGGCCATTGAACAGGAAGGGACACAAAATTAAAAAGCATCTTTCAAATAGCCACCACTCGTTTGTTAGTAGGTAACACCTTTTTCTTAAGAGCGAAGTGAGGACAGTAAGGTCGGGAGTTCGACTCCCGATGGTGCTGGCTAATAATAATTCAAGAATTATGACAATGGGCTATTTTTCAGCCGTCCTAGCTAATTATTATTATTATTATCATCTTTTAATTGTAATTTAAATATTGTGAAGGTGTTTATTGGTTTTGTGTGTCCCATACCCATCTCTCTAAATAAATAAATACCCATCCCTTTGCTTTCTTTCGCTTCTTTTATCCACTTATTAACATTTTCTTCCTCTGACTACTCATTTTTTTCCCCTTTTTTTATCTTTCTCAACTCTTCGATGACGTCAGAGAGGCTAAGCTAATCGTTGTTTTCATAAATATGTGGGAAGTGAGCATCAATTTAACTTTCAGTTATAACGGAGGAGATCATGATATCACTTTCGTAAGTTACCCTTCATTTGTCGTTTATTAACTCTTCACCTTTTTACGAATGAGGTGAAAAATGATTAAAAGTACAATAAGGTGAAGATACCGTTATTTCAAAACGAATTTGTAATTAAAGTTTACCTGGGAAGATACCTTATGCTATGGGGCGGGGCTAGATATGGTCAGAAGGGTTTACCTGTGGAGTAAATAAAGGGTGGGTGATGAGATTGGGACATGATGGGGTAGTGTTATTGGTATTTATAAGAAAAGTTCAGATAGTCGGGTTTTCTATAATATATATATATATATATATATATTGTATACAATGTAATATGTAATATGATGCATATTATATTATGTATAATAGTTTATTATATTTTATATATAATATAATAAATGATATATTACATTATTTGGAAAGCTGTAATATAATATAGCATTTACATTATATTGTATATGAAATATAATAAAATTTATATAATATGATATATAATATACATCACATTACATTATATCATACTGCATATTACATAATAGAATAAAATGTATAATAGACTATAATATATATATATATAAAGAAAATCCAAATAAAACCTATAAGAATACCCAAAACAACAATCAATACCACCGTTCAGTGACGTCATATGCCCAACGAACCGATCAACGAATAATGAACTTAATGTGGCCGATAATAAAAGAGATTGGGCCGATTTCAGATCCATTGATGAGGGAATAAACATGTTCAGAAACGTCGATTGAAGATGTAATTCATTCCTTATTTGAAGGAAATGAATCTCATTCAAAGTGAATGTCAAACATGGACGCCCAAAACAACCAACTAAATTTATGAACAGTCATTAAAACAAATGAAAAACCTTTGCTATATATAGTGATTATACAGGATATATATATATATATATATATATATATATATATATATCCTATCCAATGTCATCATGCCATGTTCAGAGTAAAGACTTATACCATTGCGCTCTCTCTCTTCTCTCTCTCTCTCTCTCTCTCTCCCTCTCTCAAACAGAAAAATCTGTTATTAAAAACAATAAAACACGTTTAGGTGACCGCTTTTTATATGGATCAAATAAAATAATGGTTAAAATATAATAACTGCTTTATTTAGAGTTAACAAATGTATTTTGTCGGCTTCATTTTGTTACAGGAAATAAAAATCATATCTTTAAAACGACAAACCAAGTTTAGTTAACCATCTTTTCCTTGGATCAAATAAACCGCTTGTTAGAATATAATAATTATTTCAATTAGTAACCACAGCATTTTTTTGTGTGGGGGGAGCTTTATTTTTCACCGTAGAATTTTATTGTGAATGCTCAAATAAATACTAATTTAATTATATTTCCGAACAACAACAACAACAACAACAACAACCCATCATACATCCATATATCCATTTCATGGACCCGTGCATAAAGGGTTAATATTAGTGTTTAGTTTAAAGAAAAGTGTATTTCTTTATTTCTTCTACATTTAAAGTTTTCAAAAGCAAATATAAAATGTTTCGCCTAAAAAATAAGATTCAGCAAAATGCTAATGAAGAGGAAAACTATAAATACCCAATTTGTTAAACGTCTCCGTAAATCAAGATTGCGAAGAGGCAAAAGACTCCGTACGTGTGTGTGAAGAACCTCAGGGAAAGCGGTTCAGCTCCGGTTATGATAAAAAGCTTTACGCTTGTGTATGTATATACTGTATGTAATGTGCATAAAGGAATGTGAAGAATTCTGTTGTAATTTTGTTGTAACGCAAAACAAACTTTTGGGTGTCTAAAGATAAAAATAAAATTTTATTTGGGGATATGAAAGATGATTCATACTGAGCTCTTAATATGGTTAAAAAAATTGTTCATTCTACAAAGGTCCGATAGTCGCCTGATTGTTTTGTCTTCCTTTTTGCAAAATTATAGAAGTACTATGAGTTAACCTTTATCGCTTCCATAACGTTATCTTCATTCTCTGTATGTTTCTCAATTAGCATGTCCCTCAAATGGATACACACACCACACACACACACACACACACACACATATATATATATATATTATATACTGCGAATGGCCCGTTGCCCACGTCGGGCTAGCATCATGAAAAAGAAAAAAACTAGAGTATTTGTTTACCATTACTTATTCGGACTATAGTGGATTTAATTTCCTAGAAGAGTTCCTTGTTCCATGTCACGGTCTGTGTGTATCATAATATATATATATATATATATATATATATATATATATATATATATATATATATATGAACAATGAATAATTCCTATGTTCATATATTTTTATATTCACATAATCCTTGCATTTAGATAAGCTTTATATAAATCCTTATATTCATTATATTCATACCAGTGGCGGCTCGTGACTTTCAGTTATGGGGGTGCTGCCTCAGAAATTGCGAACAATTGTGTCGATTATATATATATATATATATATATGAGAGAGAGAGAAAGTCGAATAGATAAATAGATAACTACTCACTACTCAGTCATAAAAATAAGTAAAATGGTATCATAAAATCAATTATAGTGTACTTACCCTTAACGGGTAATTTCGAATTCGCCAAAATTTTTATTTATAAACAAATTCCATCTTCTGTTTTTATTCTGAGCGAAAAAATATTCTAAGAAATGAAAGCTATATATTGTAAATAATCCAATTATTATATAATTAACTTCAATCTCACGACAAAAAAATAAATGATAACGAATCACTGATAAATGCAATTCGAGATTAAATTTCGAATTAGCAAACGATACAGCAACACAACTACCACGTCAAACAAACAAATCGGCACTGCTCTGTCCACAGTGCTTTGGATCCTCTTAAACACGCGATTCTGACTCGCTTTTCGTACGTCCGTCACCGAGGTTTCAAGCGTTTCGAACAAAATCTGGAACTGTTAAGTACGCAGTTCCACGGGAAGGCTGAAGCTACTTCGTGATTCATTCGTTCGGCATTGAAATAGTTTAAGGAAAAAAGGATATAATCTAATTTAAAAACTCAAAGTTCATTGGAAAAAAACAATCAGAGAGGCTATTTTAAATATTTAAATATAAAGCTCATAAGATCATGGGGGTGCTGCAGTTCCACATTGCCTACCTGCGAGCCGCTCCTGATTCATACAGTACTTATATATAAATCTTTATATTCAAATATTCAGTTTTACATAAGAACCAAAACCGCCTAACGGAGTTTGGATAAAATTTTGATTTGCTTTCTATGTTTGCCAAATAATTGGTGAATTGTTTCATTTTTTTTTAATATCCTAATATTTACTGTATACGCGTATAAGTAATATATTTAATTAATAGTTTCACTCACTCTTGTACAATGGCTATAGACCTTTCATTACTGTATTTCTCTAATTCGTTTCTTCTTCTAATTTCTCCCAGTAATGACTTGTACTGTACGTACGAAATAAATAACTATGGCGTATTAATTATGAATTGACGGATGGCATAATTTGAAAACTATGACGTCATAAAGTAGCTTAATTCCCTTCACATTTTCCATACCTTAAATATGATCATATCTTTAGTATTCAATGTAGGTAAATTC
This sequence comes from Bathynomus jamesi, assembly GCA_023014485.1. Classification (NCBI taxonomy): domain Eukaryota; kingdom Metazoa; phylum Arthropoda; class Malacostraca; order Isopoda; family Cirolanidae; genus Bathynomus; species Bathynomus jamesi. The sequence continues at coordinate 264 of JAJOZX010008178.1, read as the reverse complement.
TTTAACATAATCTTATTATTCGACCATATTAATCCATACGTCTATATCTTATCTTGACCGTTATCTTTTATTAATTGTATTAATTATTCATGCATCGGACCTAAACTATTGTCTACTTTATGCACTCGTACTATGTTCGTTGATAACATGATTTACGTACATGTAAATACGGCCACATGTATCTTTTATTTCTTCTTTTAAATATTTCAATTTCTCGTAATAGACTCATAAATGCTATGCAAGTGCTCGGATTCCGCTGACAAC
>JAJOZX010008177.1:112500-187148 GCA_023014485.1 Bathynomus jamesi | reverse complement strand
ATATATATATCATATATATATATATATATGCTACACACAGACCGTGCATGGAACTCTTCTGGGATAATTAAATCCACTATAGTCCGAGTAAGTAATGACAAATACCGCCTCGGTGGTGTAGTGGTTAGCGTCGCGACTACGAATCCATCGGCCCAGGGTTCGAGACCCGACGGCAGCCGGCGCGCAGCAAAGCCCAGCTGTTCCACACAATAAAGAAAGTTGGTTGGTAGATAAATGGGTTACCCTAGGAGGCCTAGTGGTCAAGACGCTGGCTGCTGATGGGTCGTGGTTCGGAATCCACGTTAAACTGTAGGTCTAAGGTGGAGTGAAAAGCTTGACCTTCGTCGAATGAACAATTCGGGCGAAGCTAACCAAAGGTTAGCCCGACGCGGGCAACGGGTCACTCGCAAAGAGAATTTATCATTGGTAAACTTCCTTCCAGACCACTCTTTCTATATATATATATATATAATAGAAAGAGAGCGAGAGTTTTGTTCAATAAATAATAATCGAAAAAACTGCACGATTTTCTATGTAGCAATACTAATTAACTCTTTCTCGCCTACGGCGATGGGGTTCGTTGCTTGCTCTACCACATGGACTTTTATATGTAAGAGACCTAACCTAACCTACGAAATACATCTCGTCAGGGCCGATCCTAGAGCCATATATAGCAATGGAAATGAGCGCGATGTGTCGTTAAATACGTGATTTAAAATAACAGGACCATTTTACCCGAGGCAGTAGTATATCCGAAAAACATCGTAATGCACGATTTTTTCTATGTAGCAATAATAATTAACTCTTTCAAATACGTGATTTAAAATAACAGGACCATTTGACCCGAGGCAGTAGTATATCCGAAAAACATCGTAATGCACGATTTTTTCTATGTAGCAATAATGATTAACTCTTTCAAATACGTGATTTAAAATAACAGGATCATTTAACCCGAGGCAGTAGTATGCCCGAAAAACATCGTATAACCTAACTATAATTTGCAACTATAGTTTACCTTGACTTTCATATGCTTCTATCCTGTTTTATTAATAAAGATTTTTAACTTTTAATAACGTATGAATAAAGATTTTTAACATTTAATTTTATTTTAGTATTTATTCATGCCACGCCGCCTTAGACCACAGCTTAACGTTGAAACCGAATGTTCTTTTTAAAATATAATTAGGATATAATTTCTTTATTATAAAATAAGTTAACAATTATGTTAACAAACAATACTAATAATTTGTAAGTAAAAAATATAATATAAGGGACTACCATAGAAATGTAAGTGCCTATAATTCGATTTTATATATATGTTACTCGTCCGGTCTCGTTATAGCGGATTGGTACACGTCATAGCTCCACCCAGCTACATCGGCAGCCAATCACGACGACATCTGGTCTTTTGGGCGGAGCTTGGCGAATGTGCATATAAAAGGGGATATTTTCAGTTGGGAGTAACAGTAGCTATTTTCGCATCAGTGAATAATCAACCATGGACCTGTACGTCTCCCCAGACTTGTATGAAGAACGTGATACTGCAGCATTAACCACAATTAGTCTTTTCAATGCGCTGATTGTGGCGAACTATTTTCGACGCAAACCGTAGAAGATATTTGCAGTGACGCTCCTTACAATCCGACGCAAGGGACTACCATAGAAATGTAAGTGTCCATAATTCGATTTTATATATATACGGAGAGTTGTAGTATTTCGTCAAATAGATACTAGTCAAAAATGTCAATCAATGTTATTTCCCCATCATGCTAAAATCGAAATTGGTAATCGAACCAAAGATATCTTCACATAATGGGATCTGTCTGTCTGTCTGTATATGTTTTCCTTTAAGGTCCGATGAGGATTTGACACGAGTTATACAATCTTTTGAAGGGAATACGGATGATATACTGATCAGTCAGCAGTGTCACACATCCTCCACCATGGACCTGTACGTCTCCCCAGACTTGTATGAAGAACGTGATACTGCAGCATTAACCACAATTAGTCTTTTCAATGCGCTGATTGTGGCGAACTATTTTCGACGCAAACCGTAGAAGATATTTGCAGTGACGCTCCTTACAATCCGACGCAAGGGACTACCATAGAAATGTAAGTGTCCATAATTCGATTTTATATATATACGGAGAGTTGTAGTATTTCGTCAAATAGATACTAGTCAAAAATGTCAATCAATGTTATTTCCCCATTATGCTAAAATCGAAATTTTTATGGCGTTCACTCCTCGAACCAAAGATATCTTCACATAATGGGGATCTGTCTGTCTGTATACTCTGTATATGTTTTCCTTTAAGGTCCGATGAGGATTTGACACGAGTTATACAATCTTTTGAAGGGAATACGGATGATATACTAATCAGTCAACAATGTCAAATAATGTAAGTGTTTTTCGATCTTTTTGGGATAAGAAGACGCAATATATTTTCATAAATTTATTAAATGAAAGAAATCAGTACAATAAACGAATATACAAATATACGAACAAAAACATTATAATATACAACGAGTACGTACAATTGGAAAACGGTTTTTTATCTGTCTGCATACCATTTCATCGTTTCGGTGAGTGTGACACGGGTCAAATAAATTTAAAAAATTTATAAATTCTTTATCATTTGACATATGCATGAGAAATGAGACACAGTACATTCCGCAAACATTAGTAAAATATCCCTGCATACGAAATGGGTTCCATACAACTTCGGGAATATGTAACTGAGCGAGAAATTTTACAATAATAGGGTCACTCCAGGGTTGAGTACCGAGTGAATCAAAATAGTACAGGCGCTGTCTATTTTTAAAATAGACAGCGATCCAGTGAATCCCTTCATTACCGATGATGTCTGTGTTCACAATAAGACTACCGCATTCTCGCGTACTTGGCAAACTCAATGTTTCATTCTTCGCAAACACGCCGATAAATTTGGAACGTGTGACTCGCTCCATTACTTTCTGAAGTGTATTAGCATCCATTTTAAAAGTCAGTGATAACGCTTCTAAATCTATCTACTTCTATTAGGGCTTGCGATTCGAGATATACTAGTACACTAATAGGAGCGTCTATAGGCTTGGCGAATTCCAGCCGCACTGAGATGTTACCGCTCTGCTGTGGTGTTAAATGGGTATTTACGCTAGCAGATAAGTCAGGTGTAATGTCAAACGGATAAAGGTTAAATTGATCAATGAATTCTTCCTGCGTTACCCCATTACCAAGCTCATCACAATCACCTGCAATATGGGTCAGATTACTATAGGCTCTGGCACAAAGAGGTAACACAGCGTCTGATGAATAGTCCGTACCCATTGTTCCACCCAAAGCAGTGCCATTAACGTATAGAGTTATATTTTTAAGTCCGAAATTCTCGAATTTAAAGGCACTCTTTTTATATTTTCCATTCACCGAAGCGTGGTCCTGCATGCCGATTAATATCCTTTTAGGAAGATTTCCCAGGGCAATGTTTTCTATCTGCTTCGATGCCAACCCTGCAGGAACCGTATATAGTTTGATCTGCACTCTGTTAATAGGATATTTCACTGTAGCGTTTAGTAAATTTTTCTCAATTTCTAGTTGTTTTGGTGAACTTAATTTCACTCGCCGTACGCGGAGGTATGTGTCCATAATGTGAACCACAACGGACTTTGCGCCCTCTTCTTGATTCGCATCCAGATTTAAGCAGATCTCAGGACTCGTGCGGGTGAGCTTTATTTTCATATCCACCCCGTTCACAAGCAACTTCTCCTGGAAAGTGAAATCTGTGTGCAACCGTCCAAAACACTCGTATATTTTCTTTTTAGAATTTTTAAATTTGTCCTTTATACTATTTTCATCTTTAGTTTGATAATATCCCTCCGCACTTAAAAAGGTAGCCTTCGCTTCTTTGGAAAAGTTGAGGACATTTTCCAAATAGGCTCGTAGATGATAGTACCCCGTGCCTGCCGATATGTTGGTCTGATTTAAATATACGTCACACTGGTTGAATATGGCGTGCAGAAAGTTTGTTTCAGGGTATACAGCATATTTGTCATCGCAGGCCGTTCCATCAGAATGGGCTATACGTAGCTTAGCGTACATGTGCACACAGCTTGGATCAAAAAAGTAAGGACCTGAGCTGGGTATCACGAATTCTATAGGTGCACTCGGGGAACTAATTGTGTTTAAAGGGTTAATTGTAATAAAGTCACTGTGCTCAATAGAAACTTGGGTTGGCGGGAGCTCAAAAAAGGACAGCTCCGACTTACAGCATTGTGAACTACATGGGTGGATGAAGCGTGCCATGGCGAAATAGTGACTCCTCTCTCGACAAGTGGTAAACAAACTATGATTCATGAGATCAATATCCTTAGCTTATATCAGTCAAAAAAGTGGTCAACCATAGGTTTCATTCGCTTACAGCATTTCTTTTTTGATAGCCTTTTACGTTTAATACCACGTGACCCCTTCTTCTTCTTCCGGGGAGCCCTCTTCTTCTTCCCGCCACCACGCATTTTTCTCTTTGCATCTTTGATGATTTCGTTCCGTGTACGCTTTAAATGTTTTTTTAGGCTTCTTTAGGTTTAGCCCCGGCCAATATGTCTTCTGCAGTGTTAAGGCCTGATTGTAGCGCTTTCCTTCCAAGGTATCTGGCACCCCTCTTCAGCAAAGGAACAGCCGTACGTAGTATGGATGAAAAAATGGATCCAAGTCCACTACCGCGCTGGTATCGCATCCCTCGATAGACGGTGAAAGGCTTTCTATCCATTATAACTCAGTGCGTCGAAAGTGTAGCTTCACTGTTAAGCTCCCGTTACCGAATGGGAAGTTTTCGCCCTCAATCGTTCTTATATATATTGTGATATTGGTTATTAAATTAGTTGCGACATTCACATAATGGGGTCTGTCATATGTAATACTCAAACTCCTTCCTCTATGGTTGGGGATGTGAGCAATGCGCAGCAGGCGTGCCTGGGTATCCCCAACAAACTGGTGCTCCACTATATTACTGTAAATATAGCACATGTCTGGGGACCTTTCAGCCAATTTCTCCATCTTCAATTGATACATTAATCTGGACAAGTTATACTGTGTCTCGTGAAATGTGTCTCTTTGGAAGGCTGCGCTATATCGGCCGTTGGTTAGAATTTTGAACTTTCTATGTTCTTTAAGACATCTGTTAGTCTTTGATTTTAGGATTAGTGTATGTGCAGGGTTGTTTACGATTTCATATACTAAATCATTCGTAAGGTTTGAGTTTCTTAAACTTACGTTTAAGCCTCTCACAACATCCTCGGCCGAACCATATTGACCCGGCCCTAGTCTTACTTCTGTACTGTAATACCGTGCAATCTTAGTCCAAGCGATGCGCATAGTTTCATCCATAGCTACCCCAGCTTTTTCACACTCGTCAATGTCTCTAAGAATCGTAAAAACGGTTTCTTCATGTTCAATATTTAAAAAGACGGTGTCCAGCTGAATTTCGCATATCCCCACCTCATACGAATCACGACCCAATTCAATGTGCCCATGGAGTTCTGTTACAAAGTTGGCTAGCGTGTTGTTAGGGTGTACAGACAGGGACGAGGAGGACGGGAGTGTGACGTAGAAATGGTTAGGAGCCATGTTGCATACTATTTAAGCTTCATTATTGCATCAGCTTTTATATAGGTGTTGAAGCTTTCTGGGTACCCTAGCCATTTCACCAGGTACATTTTTCTCCTTCCTGAACCTTTGCTTCCTAAAATTTTCTCAATTTTAAACACATTTTTTTCTAAATTAAACGCAACTTTCTGCAATTCCTCGCGGTAAAAGCCTCCTGAGATTTCTTCCCCATTCAAATCTTCAATGTAATACATCATTATCACACCTTTAGGTCTCACAGCCCTAACTTTAAAAATCTCGCGTGTCCATCCTTGCTCAAAACCCTTTGCGAATTTATTCCCCGAACGCGACAGCCTTACATAATCATTGGTTTTGAAGCGCACAGAGTGTGGTGGTGGTGGTGGTGGTCCATCTCTTCTCGGGAGCGTACCTCTTTCTAAAACTTCGTTAGGTGTTGCCCCAATCGTGCGATGGTGTGAGCGGTTGTAGGATGATGCCAATGGTTCCAGAATGTCTAGAAATCTGTATGTGTTTTTATGTGTAAAATAACGGTGCATGCGTTCCTTTATGGTGCGCTGAACTCTTTCAGCTAAAGAAGCCTTATGTATAGAATTGGTTGTGTAATAGCTGATATTAAACTCTGTCAACATATTCTGAAAAGCACGGCCTATAAACTCCTTCCCCATATCCGTACAAAAATAGCCAGGAACCCTGTTTTCTTTTAACATTAGCGTTTTGGTGGCTTTAGCAACTGTTTCAGGTGATTTATTTTTCAGAGGAACTAGCCACAGATATCTAGAGAATACGTCTATTATGAATAGAATGTAGCGGTAACCATCGTTATACACAGAATATCTTTGCATGTCTGTTAAATCTGCTTGCCAAATAGAATCAATCGAGGAAGCCGTTGTCTTGGCTGTTTTAAACCTTTTTCTCACAGGCTTATGAAGCGTATAAGCGTCCTGCTCCCTCAAAAATCTTTCAACATCTTTTTTTCCTACTCCGTAAACGTGCAGTCTATCTACGCCGCCGTAAGAGGATGGGGTAGAAATGTCATAATAACGTTTAGTTAATACGTTAGCCATTTGCGTATTTTAGAGGCAGGTGGGTAGGGTTGGTTTAACCTCTTCTTTCCTCTTGAAAGGTGTTACCGCAGGGGGTGACGGCGTCTTCAATTGTGCCACAGACGTTGCGTGTTCCAAGTCTTTTAACCTGTTCAGATTTCCTATCAACGTTTTAGGGACATTTATTTGTTGTAGTCTTGCTTTAATATGCTTCCATCCTGATGGTGATGGCCTATCCCACTTTCTCACCAGATCATGGACAATGTCTACGATATTCGATCCCTGTACCTTTGATCCTTCCACAATGATCTCCCCTGTATCGGTCCATTGTATGGCGGGATCCTCATTCAATAGATTATAAAGACTTAAGCCTTTACTCCTCAATGTAAGTGGGAGGGTATTTTTTAATACATGTTCGATATGTTGTGTGGCTAATCTTTTTGGTTGATCAGCTGTATCGTCGGGTACAGGTCCTATGTCGCCATCGTCCCCCGTGCTGTGCCTAATAACCACAGGAATCTCCGTAGGGCTCTTATAATTTTCGTACTCGTGAAGAAATTTCTGCAGAGCTTCTTGGTATAAGATTCTTTTCTCATCAGGTGTTTTTTCACTGTTTAATAGGGCTAACAATTCGCTTTCCATTCTTTTAAGTCTGCTTTTACGGGGATCTAGATCCGTGTCTCTTTGCAGTGAAGCGTACACCTCGTGGGGAATCACTACCACTTTCTTCATTATATTAATCTAGTCAGTAAAGGGCCCAAAACTGAAAATAAGATGGGGAGAAATGACCCTCCTGTTTGCACAATAACTCGTTTTTTCTTCGCTACAGTTTGACTTTTACGAGCGAGTGTACGTATTATGTTCTTGTAGCGGCGTAGGCGAGCCTTCTGATGGGTTTTCATTGATACATTGCAATTTATAACGTTAAGACAGATTTCACAGATGCATTTTAAAAAGTCGGCGTCGATATTTTTAATAAACATCTGCTGCATTGCCCGGGGCAGTCGATGATAGATTTTTATTAATTCATGGTATTTCTTTAGTCTCTTTGTCATTCTGGAATATACACCGTTTCAGGCTCGTTTGGAAATATATTCGTTCGCAGAAGCACTCTAAACGTGTTTCGCGGATGAAGGTCGCAAAGCAAATATCCGTAACGCGTGCTTGTAGCTTCTTTATAAACTTCCAAAAACTCCTTACGCTGATTCGGGAACATTTGATTGGCTAATACCCCAATTTGTGATACATCTCTACGTTGCGCGAATAAGACTAGATATTGCGTATTTAACGACACATCGCGCATGTATCTATTTTTGAAAAATAGATTCTGATTGATGAAGAACACGCTTATGTTAAGATGGTGGGAGTATACTGTAAATGTCTCGGCAAACGTTTTATCCATCTCCAACATGAGATCGTCAATTACAATGATTGTATGTTCAGTTCCCTTTAGCGAATTAACGTCATATACACCTTTGTGGAACAAAATATCATCTTGGTACTCGTTGAACACTGATTGATACGTCGAATAGCACCATATAACTTTATGCACAAATTTCGAGAACATCTCGCCCTTTTCTTTAATGATTTTAAGCATAAACACAGTTTTACCACATCCTGTAGGTCCAGATATAATACATGTGGATGGGCTCGTGAATCTGAATTTTTCTACAGAGTCCATTTCTAACACGTCACACTCCTAAGTGGGTCATTTACAAAATATTACAAATTTTGAGTGCTGATCCTTATATTTCTTCTCCCACAGAACCGACGATGAGGTAGAGCACCCTATCATTACGGATGACGATGACAGTGTAGTTGTGATCTCCTCCCCTGAACCCTCACCAGCGATACAGGTTGCACGTCCAAAGCGGAGGTATGAGAACCCCACATCAGGTATAAAGCGACCGAAATACGTACCTGTTGCAGCAGACCCCCAACCCTCAACCTCTTACGCAACAACCTCCCCAGCAGCAGCACCTAATATACCCCCTTATTCCGCCCCCCGTTCTGTTAAGTCTACAATAATAGATCCCCAACCCTCCTACGCAACAGGGCCCCCATCAGCAGCAGCTAATATACCACTAATTCCGCCCCCCGTTCTGTTGAGGATGTTATTACGTTCGAGTTAGTGCGATCCGCAGCCCCCACCCCCGCCTTGACTAGAAATCGGTATAGAGTCAGGGTCGACCCTAGAGCCCTGTATAGCAATGGAATTGAGCGCGGGATACGCAGGGTAGTACAGCATATTATAGAGTTTGCTCTTCAGAATCGCGACGAGCGTGAGGTCAGGACGAGTCTGTCCTTTGGGTTCGGGTCAGATGACGGTGATGTAGACGATTATTGGGTGATAGTACCGTTTAGACGTTTGGCTGCTGAAGATGTAGAATATATATTAGGGCGTATAATGCAAGCCGTCCAAAGTAGTATAGCCTTCAATATGGACAACTTCACGGTAAATATTGACCGTGTATTCCGTGTTGCGGGTCATAGTGCCATACCGTACACTCTTAACTTCAATTCTCCAACTATTTACCGAAGGCATATAAACGTCGATCGTGGTTGCGGCTTTATAGCAGTACTCTTAGCACGTATGTTTACTGTACAAAATACACGGACTCAAAAAATTTGGCTGCCTACGATCGTTGAGCGTGCCCGTAAACTAGCTGTAGACTGTGAACTTGAATTTGACTGTAATATGGGTCCTGAAGAGCTGAGAAAGGTAGAACAGGAAATGAATGTGCGCATAGTTATATTTGGTTTGGATGATCGCCGCCGGACTGTGTATGTTTTTAAAAGCTGTGTGAGAGATCGTACAAGGCCCCTACTTATTTTAGGATTGTCAGGAACAACGTATCTCCCCATCCGTAATATAAGGGGGCTTTACGCGAGTTATGACAAAAGTCGAAAATATTGGAGACATCATGATTTGTGTAAGGGGTGCCTCGAGTTTGCGGATGATATAGTGAGACATTGTAAAGAATGTCACATGGTATGTGAGCAGTGTAAAAGCACCAAATGTGAAAGCCGTGTAGTTGAGAAGAGAGACTGTGATGTGTGTAGACGCACATTTTTCAATAATAGCTGCTTTGATCTCCATAAATCAATTGGTACGTGCAGGAAAATGAGAATCTGTGAATGTGGTATGTTTCACACAATGGATAATTGGGGGAAATTTAAGCACAAGTGCGACGTAATTCACTGTCCTACATGCCAGGAGGAATATAAGGCGGATGGAGTAAAGCATGTGTGTTATATGAAAGATGCTAAGCCTAAAAATAACCCTTGTATAACTGTGTACTACGATATAGAAACATATACGAACGCTGAAACCAAAGAGGTAATTCCACATTTACTTGTGAGCCAGACCATCTGTGATGAGTGTATGGGTATCGAATGTGACGAGTGCCCCAAATGCGGTAAACGGACAAACGTTTTTAAAACGAATGTCGGCGATAGTCCTGTGAAACTATTTGTGTCCTATATTGTCAAGTTAGCCGACAAGTTCAAAAAAATGACTGTGTATATTCTCGCCCATAACGGGGCAAAGTTTGACACGCAGTTCCTTTATAAAGAGTTGCTTGAACACGAATCCTCTGAGATATTTACAGGTGATCCATTGAAAAGAGGCAACAAATTAATACAGATGCAGATAAGAGGCAATGTACAATTTAAAGATACTTTATTATTCACACCTTGTAAATTAGCAAAGCTACCCAAGGTGATGGGAGTAGCAGCTGAAGTTTCCAAAGGATACTTCCCATAAACTTTCCTCACCAGCGAGACTTTAAACTACGTAGGCCACCACCCCCCAAACATTATTTGACTGCATGGATGAACGTGAAGACTTTGATCGATACTACGACAGTTTTAATGAAAGTAACCCTTATAATATAGCTGATGAATGTGAGCGTTATTGCGTGAATGATGTGCGCGTGCTTAGAGTATGTTTCCAGGCCTTTAGAAGTATGTACATAGCCCGTTTCAAATGCGATCCACTGCAAGTCGCAACCACCATCGCATCATTATGTTTTACGGTGTTCAAGAATAACTTCATGCCTAAAGACACCTTAGCCATTATTCACCGAAACAACCCCCGCAGTTACGGACACAAGGCTATTTACTGGCTCATACACCTGCAGCAACAAACAGGTGTATACATAAAGCACGCCCGCAACACGGGTGAAGTACCCATTAAGATTAATGGACGTGTTTTTTGGGTTGATGGGTTAAGTGAAAACCGTGTCACTGGTGTGAAGACTGTGTACTCCTTTAACGGTTGCTGGTGGCATGGATGCCCCCGTCCTGAGTGCGGAGTCACCGGAGATATCAACGGTAGGTCTCCTGCCGACTGTCTTGCATCGACCCGCACCCGCGATCAACTTATAGGATCACAGTTCACTCACAAAGTCTTGTGGGAGCATGAATATGATGCACGGATGGAGACAGACGATGTATACCGTGAGGAAATAAAAACGATCAAGCGTTCAATGGTGCTGGATCCTCTCAAATGTGGTGATAGCTTGTTTGGAGGACGTACAAATCCTTTCAGACTATACTTCCCACCTACGGAGGGCGTGAAGCTCCATTACTACGAATTCTGTTCTTTATACCCATACGTGATGAAGAGCAATCAGTACCCCGTGGGCGCTCCTGAGAAACTGGTGGGGCCTAGCCTACCATCCATCAATGAATTTTCAAAAAATTTGAATGATCATTACTTTGGGCTCTCTTTCGTAGACGTACTCCCCCCCACGCAATTTATGGATGCCGATCTTACCTGTCGTTATCGACGACAAACTCATGTTTCCCCTGTGCGTGAAGTGCGCGGAAGAGGATAACGGCGAATGTAACCATATACCCCACCAGCGTAAGATCAGAGGCGTATATACAAGTCCTGAGCTGGCCCTAGCCGTACGCCATGGTTATAGAATACTGAAGATACACGATGTGTGGAGGTTTCAGAAGCTCCCCAACCTTTTCACACCATATATAAACGCCTTTTTGAAGGATAAGGTTGAAGCATCAGGGTATCCGCGAGGAGTTGATACTGAAGATGAAAAGTCTGCCTATATTCAACGTTACCGCGACCGCGAAGGTATACAACTTGATCGTGTCCAAATTGTAAAGAATCCTGGCAAGCGCTTTAGTGCAAAATTGTGTCTAAACAGTCTATGGGGAAAATTTGCGCAGAATACCGGCAGAGGGAACATTCATTTGGCAAAAAGTTATAGCGATGTCTGGGATTATGCCAATGCCCCCGATAAAGAGGTCATGGAGATCGTGAATGTAGGTAATACTTACGTAATAAAGTACAACAACACTGAATTTGCCACAGATACCTCAAGAGTTACAAACATACCTGTGGCCAGCTTCACAACAGCCTACGCCCGTATAAAACTTTGGGGTCTAATGCATTCTCTTGGGCGGAGAGTATTGTATGCCGATACAGATAGCGTGATATTCACAGAGAGGGAGGGTGAATACATGCCCACTATTGGGGAGTTCCTCGGCGAGCTCACTGATGAGATCAAGGATGAGTATGGGGACGACGCATACGCCGACTCTTTTATCTCAACAGGACCTAAGACTTATGGGGTACGGGTCAGGGTAGGGGATGAAATGAATATATCGTGAAGGCAAAGGGTATTACGCTCAACCATGCGAATCGGGAGGTTGTTAACTTTGAGTCGTTGAAGGATCTAGTATGTTTGGAACCTCACCAACTAATTGTAGGCACCCACAATTTTCGGGCGCAGAAGCTGGGAGGCGTGAAGGAACTTAGGGGTACGATGGTGTGCCGTAACACCTAGAGGAAACGTTACCAGTTACCTGGCACCTATGATACCGTACCCTTTGGATACCAATGATGCTTCTAACTCACACGTCTTGTATATAATCGTATCTATTTGTAAATATATATGTATATATAACTTGAATATCTCGAATCGTATTTGTAAATATATGAATATCTCAATAAATCAAATAGCGTTTCACTTTCTCCTTTGTGTGTGTGTGTGTGTGTGTGTGTAGGTGAAAGTTCTAAGCTCCACCCACTGCCTGAGTCATGCTACTATCTGGGAGTCCCTGCGTGGTCAGTCGACCGCAGTAAGCCCGAGAGATCAGACGTGTATTCAGATCAGACGTATATTGAAATGGCTACCTTTAATATTGCTTGCACAACGTTTATGAAATGGTATTCAGTAAAGTGTGAGGATGTGGTGGATACCGAAAAACTTCCTATTCCCCCTCCTATGCCTCTTTTAAAGCCACATTGGATTGTGCGAAGTTCCAAGATGTACAAATACTCTACGGATGTTCTGGTGAGACTGTTGAAGGCTTTCGTTGCACAGACGATGTGCTGAAGTATGCTGCAGGGCTAAACTTTATAAAGTCTCACATACACCGTGAAGTAAAAGAAACAACGCGTGCAGAAGAGAAGCAGCAGGTATGGATAATGAGCCTTGTGGATTGGTGGTGTGACAAGCGGTATTACGTCATGCTACACCATGTCGATTACTCATACCCTACGTCTGAAAATGTGAATCTCGTGATCATGGACAATCTTAGGTGTTTTTATCACTATATTAACGTATATCATGATGAGGTTCATAGTGAGGTTGTGGCTAGTGCCATGCGTGAGTTTTTAACAGATTTTAGAGACGAGTATCGTTTGATGGGTAGAAAGGAAAAATATGAGCATATGTTCCTCTCAAATAGTGCGCCGGAGTGTGGAGATGATTAGCGCCTAGTTCTTATCCAAAGTGCGTAGGCTGGTAGTGACGAAACGGAAAAACAAATATGTGCAACAATTCGAGTCGTACGAACATGCCCATTCACGTATCATCGAGTCAGCCGCCCGTCGAACCGTTCCTGCCTGTGCCTCACACGGCTCATAGTTATCTCAGAGCTTGAACCGAGTAGACGTGCGCTCCTCGAATACGATGGAACTTCCTTTGAGCAGCATTCTCAACGCCTCGTACGATGTGTCCGTGACGAAATCGTTGCGCGTGTTCAGGCGTAATTCCGGTACCATTAGCTATGTACTGGAAACGGAATGTAGACCGACAAACAAACGGGTTTATTTAAGTATCGAGGAGATGAATAGAATCTTTGTGATAGTTGATAAGTGGTGTGAAGATCGTTATAAAATACCTGCTAACGTAGGTACAAGAAGAGAGATTAGTGACGCGCCCTCATACGCCGTTGTATGTACGTTGTGTATAAATAACGATCGGCCATGCATTGATATAAGGCTGATGTGGAAGAATGCTTCTGATAATAACGCTCTTATTCCTACGCGAAACCGTTTCATCCTCGACAGAATGTTTGAAATCGTCGGATTCCGTAAACTGAAACCTATATTAGACGCGCGTGTTACGGATATGCTTTATTTTGATACAGTTCTTGAATACGCATACACTGCTCTGTTCGATGGGTTTACCGAGTGTAGGACTGGTGAGAATGGTCTAGTGCTGGATGTTTATTTAAAAAGTTTAGACTCTTTGAAATACCATGAACTTTGGTACAAAGCAATTGATCGGTACAAGGCTGAGCTCACCTACACCGTTCACCCTGAAGAACTATTTCTTTATATAACGCGCAGTTGTCGTAACGATTTAGAAGATTATTTCAATTGCCGCTATGTTGAGTGAAGAGTTCACGATTGAAAAGCTCAAGTCGGTAGAAATAAACCCTCGATTGGAAAAGCGTTCTTATAAACTTGTGTTTAATAATGTAGCTAACGATGAACTCTTTGTGCGTACTTTTGATTGTATTCTAGACGTATTTAAAGATGACTTGCCAACCGGTTGTAAAGTGGGGACAAAAATAGTACTGAACGATATGAAAGCCATTCATATCGAATACAGGTTTCCCTATACTTTAAGCGGTGAAATATTATTAAGCCGCATAGACTGCGTAATGCAGAGCAATAATGATGTAATTGTAAACTCGATTAAGACCGATTTTAGTATTTTGAAAAAAAAGTGAATTGTATATATATATTTTGCTTGACGATTATACGCATATTTCTATTGATTTGTGTTTATATATATATATATATATATTTTGCTTGATATTTCTCCTGTACTGTTATGTACATATTTCTATTGAAGTGTATATGAAATGTATATTTTATTTTATATATCACCATAATTGTGTGTGTGTGTGTGTGTGTGTGTGTGTGTGTATATTTCTCCTGTACTGTTATGTACATATTGAAATGTATATTTATTTGAAATGTATATTTATTTTATATATAATTATGTGTATATATTTCTGTTATGTACATATTGAAATGTATATGAAATGTATATTTTATTTTATATATATATATATATCCATAATTGTGTGTATATATTTCTGTTATACGCATATTCCTCAAATGTATATGAAATGTATATTTTATTTTATATATATATATCCATAATTGTGTGTATATATTTCTGTTATACGCATATTCCTCAAATGTATATTTATTTTCTATATATTTATAATAAAAAGAATGATGCAATGTTGTTTATTGTTATGCCTTCTACTACCGGTATTCTGTATACAACAGGTATCTGGCAATATTTAAGCCTTCTAAGCCAACTGGCTGATTAGGAGTCTATAATAGTGTATACAATGGTATCTGACAACTCTGTCTTCGGAATACATGGCGCTATCTGGCAACTCAGCCAACTGGCTGATTAGGCGTATATAATAATAATAATGTATGCAATAATACTGCTAAAAAGAGGTATCTGACAACCAGCCAACTGGCTGATTAGGAGTCTATAATAGTGTATACAATGGAATACATGGCGCTATCTGGCAACTCAGCCAACTGGCTGATTAGGCGTATATAATAATAATGTATGCAATAATACTGCTAAAAAGAGGTATCTGACAACCAGCCAACTGGCTGATTAGGAGTCTATAATAGTGTATACAATGGAATACATGGCGCTATCTGGCAACTCAGCCAACTGGCTGATTAGGCGTATATAATAATAATGTATGCAATAATAAAAAGAGGTATCTGACAACCAGCCAACTGGCTGATTAGGAGTCTATAATAATGTATACAATGGTATCGCGGTATCTGGCAACTCAAGCCATTTACGCCAACTGGCTGATTAGGAGCCTATAAAACAACGCCAACTCGGCTGGAAGTCTTAATGTGCACTTGGCTCCTGCCAGGTGAACACCTCTCCTCCTTTCTCTCCTCCTCCTTTCTCTTGGGGGATAACGCCGCCTCCAAGTTCCCCCCCCCTTTCCCCCACCCCACTTTGCAACAACCCCCTTTGCAACAACCCCTCCCCCCGTTGCAACATCTCCCCTTTGCAACAACCCCCTCCCCTTTGCAACAACCCCCACCCCCTTTGCAACATTACATAATAACCTGCAACATTCCTGCACTCTCCCCTTTTGCGGCTATACTACTAACCCCCATCACAATATTATCAATTAGTAAATTTTTATGCTTTTAGAAATTTAATTTCAGGGCGAACTTTTTTCCGATACTGTATAGTTTTAATATATACTATGTGCATAAAAAAAAAATTTATATTACAAAAATTTGGCAAAATGTATCGTAGTCAATATTTTAGATACCGGCATTGTGATAATTCGTAAAACATGGAAAAAGCGAAAAAATAATTAGTTACAGAAATACACCTTATTAGAATATTTATATATTTATTTATTTATTTATTTATTTATTTATTTATATATTTATTTATTTATATATTTATTTATTTATATATTTTTTTATTTATTTAATTAATTAATTTTGGAAATTTATTTAAAGTGAAGTTATTAAATTCTTTTGTAAGTGAAATGCTTTTTTGGTTTATTAAACAAATGTTTTTTGTACAAATTAAATGAAGTGTTTATGAAAATTTAATTGAGGTGAAATTCTTTTGATGGGGACATGTAATTAATATCTGTCGGCCTTTCCATATATAAAAGTGCCATTATAGTGGCGTTACAGGCGCTCCTGTCCAAACATTTCCAACGATTGTAGAGGGTATATAAACGATAAAAATAACTGAGGTTATTGATTTTTATATATAAGAAATAACTGAACATCATGTCTGTTCATTGATATATCATTCTTCCATAATTTATATAGAGAGAATGTTTACAGTTTATGATTGCAGTAAGGGCTAGAGTGATCCATTGATTGTTATAATTATTTTTTGACAAGATTTGATAGGAAAATTAGCATTAAATATATCTATTAGCGTGTTTGAGCGGGATGGGACGATCCATCGCCGCCAACTCAACTCCGCCGACTCAACTCCAGCCAACTCAACTCCATTTTTTCAAAAAATAAATTAAATTTATTTTTGAAGGTTAGAGCTTTAAAAAATTAAAAATCGTTAGAAACTCTTTATTCTACTACGTTAAAAAAAGATTAAAAGGTTCAGATTTTAATTAGTGGTAATTGTAGGCAATCCCACGTAAATATTCTAATGGTGATCGTTGCTCAAAGCTTAAAACTAGTTTTAATATACGGTCATCAGCATCACGATATTTTTTTAACTTTGAAGGTAGAGCATGACCTCCTACAAGTTGTTCGAGATACATATCTCGACTCTTCTGTATTTTGTATAAGGCATCTATAATGTTAGTTGGTGAAGGTTGGGTTGGGTTATATTATATAAATAAAATATTATATAAATAAAATTAGTTATGTTTTCAATGGTTGTTGCAAGTGTTTTTAATTTCCTTCAGTACCTATCATCGCACTAAAGAAAGATTAATAAATTATACAAAACATTATTTGGCAACGGTGCATTCGGAGTTGAGTTGGCGGCGATGAGTCGGCGGCGATGAGTCGTACTAGACGCTGTTTGAGAATGTTTGAAATTTTGTTTCTATTTCAGTTACTTTGTTATTTTTGACCAATCAAAACTTGATACTTAGATAAATTTCAATTTATTATAGTTGTCGGGTCAATAGTCGATTTTATTTTCTCCTGTATTTCTAAATGGTTAATTAGCATTGGGTATGTGTGCGAATGGTGCGTAATATGTAATAAGAGTATACCTGACGTACAGTCAAGGGAAGACCGCACCCAGATTTGGTCTAATAAATTGGAGTTTTCTATGGTACTGTGTAGTCTTGTTGGTTTAGTTGTGGTTATTGTAGTTAATTAAAGCCATTTGCAGTGACGAGGTTGTAGAAAACGTTACCATTATATTTAGAATTTATATTAGCAAGATCGATATTTAAATTTCCGGCAATGATGCAGTTATTGTTGATGTAATTAAATGTTAAAGTCGTATCTATACTCGCAATAAACGTTGGCAAGTTACCATTTGGTGGTCGGTAGATGCCTAATATTGAATAGGAAATGTTATTTATATATACCTCAACTGCTAGAGTTTCAGAATGATCATTTATGCCTGTTACTTTTTCAATACGTCTAATTTATGATTAGTGTCTATAAAAATGGTTACTCCGCCGCCAGTTATTTCTACATATATAGTGGCTTGTGTAGCCCGGTATATTAAAAAATTACTTATTTTCATTTAACAAGGTCTCGGTCAATATGATACATGTGAATTTATAATGTAACAATTTAGATTGGCCGTTAACTCATTAAAGTGATTTTGAAGTCTTCTAATATTTAAATTCAAAATAGATATGTTTCCGTTTCTCTGTCATTCTTTTAAGGAGGTATTCTGAAGAAATGATCGCTATTTCAATTAATATGAAAAGATAAAGTATTTCAATAA
The DNA here is from genome assembly GCA_023014485.1 of Bathynomus jamesi. NCBI lineage: Eukaryota > Metazoa > Arthropoda > Malacostraca > Isopoda > Cirolanidae > Bathynomus > Bathynomus jamesi. Next base: position 168,756 of record JAJOZX010008177.1, on the reverse strand, counting down.
AAAATTACCGTATTTCATAATTATAAATTACAAATTATAGATCAACAAAGTTAAACATACGCTGGGTCTGGATAGTAGTTGGATGGGTGACTGTTCTCTACATTCAGATGATGTAGTGACTCGTGGTTTGGATTCATCGTTAAGCTGTCTGTTCAATTTTCTATAAATATAGATTTTGTTTTATAATGAAAATTTTAAAATTTCAAACAATCGGTGACAGAATAGCTAAATTTGGACGATGCTGATGCCGATGCCCAAATAATGGCCTGTTCTACCGGTGCCGATGCCGATTAGTAGTTTTGGAAAAAAGTTTGCCTACAAAAAATTTGTAAAAAGCATAAAAACATTACTAATTGGTAATACTGTTTTTATTTGGCTATTTCATTCATTTCTAGCAAATTGAATTTCAAGTAAATTGAACTGAAAAAAAAATCCAGTCGTTACTTACTAATTAGTAATTTTTTAAATGAAAATTAAAAGGTTTATTGGCAGACTACAGTCCATATGACAAATATTATTAATACAATGGCAGTTCACATACTAACGATAGAAATATATACAGTTGATTAGAAATAATACAGTAATGTCAAAGTTAAGTGGAGCTATAGACAGACGTTTTTCCTACTAAGAATTCCACAGCTTAGAGCATAAACGGCAGAACTCGTGCATAGCTTGGATAATCGGGTTGGTTGGATTTTTAATTCTTTGCATTAGACTGTATTGAGCACGTCTTGTTACCTCCGGGAAGCTCGGGACATTGCGGGTAGTAAACATTTGCGAAGCTGAGCATCTCGGGGATAATTTATGTAAGAGTCTAAAAGACCTGTTGTACAGCAAATTTAAGGTTCTGTCAGAACCTTTTTTGTAATTCACTCAGAGTTGCTGTCCGTATATATTACTGCAGAAAGTACGAAAGAGAGTGTCTTTAGCTTCACTTGTACAGAACCGAAGGTTCCTTATAGTCATATTCGCTTTAGCCCAAAGGCTTCGAGATTGTTTTCTTATATCTGTGTCATCACTCAAGGAGCTGGTAATAGTTTGACCCAAATACTTAAACTCTTGTATTTCCTCAGTTACTTTTTCTCATTTTAAACCTAATATCAGCTAGCTGATTAGAGCTTTTAGGATGAAATTGCATAACCTTAGTTTTTGTAACATTAAAAAGAATATCATGTTTCTGCGAATACACTTCGCAGACTTTTAGTAGCCAATCCAGACCTTTAACATAGGGACTTATTGACACCATATCCTCGGCATAAACTAAGTTATTTATCCTTGTGTTATCTATAAAACATCCCACTGTTGCCTCATTAAGTGAAGCAATTAATCCGTCAATATACACATTAAACAGCATAGGAGAGAGAAAGGAGCCTTGTCTCACCCCGCAAGAGGAGCCAAAACATTCGGATAGTACATTGCCCCACCTAACAGTAAAAGATTGGTGGGAATACCAAAATTTCAATAAATTTAATATGTACATGGGAACCTTCCTGACTTCTAGTTTTTTAAAATAAAATATTGTGGTTCACTCTATCATATGCTTTACTTATATCTAGGAAACAGCTATAAATATTTGAATTACTGTCAGTGTATTTAAATATTATTTCTTTAAGTACATCAATACACAGGTGAGTTGAGTGGGACCTTTTAAAACCAAACTGATTAGATGTCCATAGGAAATCATTTAATCCGAGTAACGAGTTTTTCTAGTAGTTTCGAGAAGCAGGAAGCGACAGCAATAGGACTGTAATTATTGCTGGACGGAATGTCTCCATTCTTATTTTTGACCAGGTGCAAGATATATACCCTCATGAACTCTGCAGGGATATAGCTATTTGCAAGCATGGCTGATAGGAGCAATGATATATGCAAATATACCACATCACTGGCATATTTTAAGTGCTCATTCGATAGGTCATCTATCCCTGACGCAGAACCAGTCTTTAACTTTTTAATTAACCTCTTTACTTCAGGAACTGATATCAAAGTATTTTCCCTTGTCTCTCCCACAAGGTTTCGCTGCAATCTATCTTAAGATTATCCCCTATCCACACTGTTAAGAATGTTAGAGTAGTGATTTTTCCACAGCTTTGCAATTTCATCCTCCCCCGACACCCTATCGATTGTCGGAGGGAGGACACTTTTGACACCTGTTTGATTCTTAACAAATTTCCAAAATTTGTTATTATCGTTATTTATGTGAGCTTCATAAGTTCACAGGCTTTGATGCTTGAATAGACTCTTCCTGTTTACATCGCCTTATGGCCGCCTTATACTGACCCCTACTTCTACACATATTCATGTATACTGGTCCTAATCTGAGGTCTACCATGAAAGCACCACAAATCGTAGGCGTCTTTCGATTCCCTCTTCAGGGGGGCAATAAAATCATTCCATCCAGGAATAAACTTAGTATCCCTGTTAAGAGAAGCAGGAAGCCCCCTCTTAAATCTTACAACTATCATACTGTCTTACTATAATACCTATCTATGAGTTTACAGTGAGAATCATTTGAGCAAGGATTACTACAGGCAAGATGCAAAATTTCTAAATTATTAAAGAGGTGACCTGTTCTGTCTTTGTATTCTATTCTCTGTGGCATATTAACATTAGACCAATCGACGCGATTATTCTTACCTATTGAGTTCTTGTTATGTCATGTTGCGCATAAAGTGGTAAAATTAATTAATAGTTCTAATGGTCTATGATCAGAAAGAAGGAAATCATGCAGAATATGAACTCCAACAATTCGAGCCTTTAGATTATTACTAGTGAGACAATGATCAATCCACCTGGTGCTACCACTCATATTACTAACGTATGTAAAATTACCACTGGTTACCCCTAATACATCTACGTCACTTATACTTAATTTGGCCGACTCGCACATGTTACCCAATTCTACAAAGAATTCCGAGTTCACATGCACGTTAAGGTCCCACATTATTATACAGTGAGAATATTTGGGGTTATCTGATAATGACTTAATTTTGTACAGCAAATCAATGTATTCATCTAGATTACTGCCGTTGTTGTTGTATGATAAATAGCAATTTACAATTAATATGCAATCATTTTTCACTTGTAATTCAATGCCTAACAACCTTACATTATCACTTGTTAAAAATGTTATATGTTTTGACAAATTTTTCCTTATTAAGAAAGCAACACCACCATAAAGCCTACCGTACATTAATTCATCTGACAAGTCTACTGCTGATAACGCTTTTCGAAATTTTAGATTTGTAGGCCAACTTTCTTCCGAAACTTTACCTAAAGAAGTGATCAAGGACCAAATTTAGAGTATAACGTCTTTACTCCCATTCGTCTTCTCCGCTTCGTGTTATATAGCTTACTACACTTCTAGACCAAGTCACTTGACCTCATTTTCATCCTTGTCACATATTTTGCCGTTTAGTGGGAGTGAAAGTTGAAATAGCTTTTATCGGAAAACATTAACAAACTTTTTATTACATTTCATTTGTTTATTATTATTATTATTATCATCATTAAAAGCTATAGTAAAAGTTTCGGATCACCTGAATCAGTGCCCCCAGCCTTCTTTAGTTAGCTTTATAAGGCTAACTAACGAAAATATAACGACCTAACTTAACCAATCGTCAAGGGCGTACAGTTGACCTAACGATTGGTTAGGTTAGGTCGTGATATTTTCGTTAGTTAGCCTTAAGGCTAACTAAAGAAGGCTGGTGGCCCTGATCTTCAGGTGATCCAAAGTTTCTAATTATCTGTTAAACGCAAACCTTAAACTATGAACCCAAAGTACAAATTGAACTTAAAATGAATCTTAAACACTATTATTGCATGATGAAATAATTCTAAAGACCTTTTTCACGTTTGCGTATTCATAATTACCGTCATATTCAGCTTTTGTTAACCAGTTTCTGTAAACTCTAAACTGATCTAAAACGCAAAGACGTTTCAGTGTAAATTTATGTAAAATGTATGTAGATTAATTTTAAAAAATTACAGTGACCAAAGTCAGTTACAGTGATCAAATTCATTAGCTTTTGGCTATGCAAATATAAAGGTGTTTTGTATTTTACTGATCCATAAGTAGAGAAAGAGCTCTAATTACATTTATTATTATACAGATGGTATAAATAAATTAATATTTATACCATCAACAGTCAATTTGTTGGAAAAATGTCTGAAGTAAAGAGGAAAAATTACAATAAATTAGAAAATCATGTCATATTTCGTCTCATTACGTCATATTACGGCAAAGTGTTATCAGAGCTAGGCACTTGCGGCATATTGCGGTACTGCGGTACTGCTGCACTACCAAACCGGTACCAAACCGGTACGCGGAAATTTGAATGCGGTAGCGGTACTGCGGTACTTTCAGCGATCCTTTGCGGTACTGCGTTATGGGGGCCCGGGGTGGTAGTGCGGTGGCAGAGCTGGGCATTTGCGGCATATTTTGCGGTACTGCGGTACTGCGGTACTACCGCAAACCGCAAACCGGAACCGCATAACGCAGTACCGCAAAGGATCGCTGAAAGTACCGCAGTACCGCTACCGCATTCAAATTTCCGCGTACCGGTTTGGTGCCGGTTTGGTAGTTTGGTAGTACCGCAGTACCGCAGTACCGCAAAATATGCCGCAAGTGCCCAGCTCTGTGCGGTGGTACCGCAAGTACCGCAGTACCGCAAAATATGCCGCAAATGCCCAGCTCTGGCTAATATAACACTGTGTTATATTAGCCAGAGCTGGGCATTTGCGGCATATTTTGCGGTACTGCGGTACTTGCGGTACCACCGCACTACCACCCCGGGCCCCCATAACGCAGTACCGCAAAGGATCGCTGAAAGTACCGCAGTACCGCTACCGCATTCAAATTTCCGCGTACCGGTTTGGTACCGGTTTGGTAGTGCAGCAGTACCGTAGTACCGCAATATGCCGCAAGTGCCCAGCTCTGTATATTACGTTACATTGTATTATATTGCGGTACAGTGTTATACCGTGCAGAGCTGGGCACTTGCGGCATATTGCGGTACTGCGGTACTACCGCACTACCAAACCGGTACCAAACCGGTACGCGGAAATTTGAATGCGGTAGCGGTACTGCGGTATTTTCAGCGATCCTTTGCGGTACTGCGTTATGCGGTTCCGGTTTGCGGTTTGCGGTAGTACAGCAGTACCGCAGTACCGCAAAATATGCCGCAAGTGCCCAGCTCTGGTTATACGACGTTATATGACTTATATCACATCATACTACGACATAGTGTCATTGTTTAACAGTTGTTTAATTTTTTACTTTTGAGTAAAAGATGTAAGAATTCCCAAAAGTCTGTAAATTTAAGGGGTTACATATTTTAATTGTATATAAACTGAAAAAATAATATTCTTTTTCTCTATGTTAACTCTTATATATATTAGGAAGGCTAAATAATTTATAGCTACGAACGGTAGTGGTTCACAATCTTTTCTGATCATTCAAAGGGACGAAGAAAATAATGTATACAAGCTCATACAGACCCGATTTCTATTAACTAATACTTTTGATTATATTTCTAACAAGAAGGTGTGTGTGTATGTGTGTGTGTGTGTGTGTGTGTATATTTACAGACGTTTCGGAAATTTCAATTTCCATTATCAGTGCTAAAAATTTAAAATCAAATGTAAAGAATGAATAAATATGATGAACAGAAACATACAATATATTTAAATAAACGTGTGATAATTAATAGTATAATTACAGTATATATTTAATTAATTAAAATTAAAATAAAATAATATAAAATATAGGAGTGTTGTTAATAGTCAAAATATAAAGGAGTTAAAAGGTGAATCGAAATTGAGAAGCATCTTACCAGGTTAATATTAGGGTGAGGGACTAATTGAACAGATGGTTGAGAATGAGTGGTTGTTGGAAGAATCCATATTAGAAAAGTTGGAGCGGGATGGAGTGATGGTGAATTTCTTTTCGGTGGTAGGGTATGAGAGTTTATCTGGCGATATTTAAGTTAAAGGCGGAACTATAGTCGTTGAGGGTTGGTTTAATACTGAGGATGTAAAAGGACTCTAGAATGGGAGGTCGGTTAGTTGGTTGGTTGAGTTAATAATTTTGAAGTGGTAGGGAAGTAGTGGGTGGTTGTGAAGGTGGCAGTGATCTCTTATTGCTGATTTGGAAGGTTTATCTAAGGGCTGCGATGTTCTAGTAGAAATACCACGATGCTCGTCCACTCTTGTTTGGTATTGACGAATGGTGCTACCACTATACTAGTTCGCTTTGCAGCGAACACAGTTGAAAACGTAGATAATGGACGAAGCAAGGGGCTGGGGTGTTTTTTCTTTGTGGTTGAGGTATGATTTGATGCCGTTATTGTTGGTGGAAACGAAACGAAAGTTAATTTTGGGGTAAAGAGGGGTGAGTAGAAGGCGGAGTTCTGAGAGTATTTTGTGGCTGATATGGTCGTAATAGGGAAAGAAAAAGTATTGTACGTCTATTTTAACAGTGGGGACTTTAAGGGAGGGTTGATAAATATTATGGGATTCCCCCTAAATGGCACATTAGCCAACATTTTTCTGTCACCATGAAAATAACTGGCTACTCCATTCCCTCCAATAATGGATCACTGCCACCTTCACAACCACCCACTACTTCCCTCCAATTTCAAAATTATTAACGCAACCAACCATCTAACCGACCTCCGCATTCTAGAGTCCATATACATCCTATTAACTTGTAATAGTGCCATATAAACTCTCATACCCTACCACCGAAAAGAAATCCATCACTCCGTCTGGCTCCAACTTTTCTAATATGAATTCTTCCAACAACCAATCATTCCCAACCATCTGTTCAATTAGTCTCTCACCCCTATAATAACCTGGTAAGACGCTTCTCAATTTCGATTCACCTTTTAACTCTTTTATATTTTGACTATTGACCACACTCCTATATTTTATATTATTTTTTTTTAATTTTAATTAATTAAATATATACTGTAATTATACTATTAATTATCACACGTTTATGTAAATATACTGTATGTTTCTGTTCATCATATATGTTCATTCTTTATATTTGATTTTAAATTTTTAGCACTGATGATGGAAATTGAAATTTCCGAAACGTCTGTATATATATATATATATATATATATATATATATATATATATATATCCTTCCTTTGGCACCCCCCATAAATAATTTTAAAATTTAAACACAGAAAAATATATTATGTTTGCAAGTAGATTTTTAAACAGTACAGTACTGTCATAAGCAAATTGGAAATAAGAAAAATGCAGGACATTAAAAATTCAGTGAACAGGTAATACTGCATTTTATTTTATACAAAAAACACAGGAAATCCAGTCTCAACGCTCAGCCTATTCTCCAAAGGTAAATAGAGAGAATTCACAGTCTCTGCTTTCGAGCCTTAATTTCTGCAAATTGATCAAAGACCTCATCAAAATTTACCTTCTTTGCATATTCATGTTCAATTGAAAGTAAAGCCAGATTTGTCAACCTTGTCTGACTCATGGTCGAGCGAAAGAAATTTTTTATCAATTTCAATTTGGAAAAACTTCTTTCACATGAAGCAATAGACACACAGGCAGTCAAAAGAATCTCAAACACAGTGACAAGCTTGACAAAGATTCACAAAAATCCCATTTCACAATAAACTCCAAAAACTGCAATACTGTCCATTTCTTTACCTCTTGAAAGCTGATTTTGGCAGCTTCCAAATGCCTCCGAAGTCGTCCAATTTCCACGCTGATATCTTCATCAGAGAATTCATCGAAAATCTGAGTCAAATTTGGAATATACTTCCGAAGTTCTTCTTCTGTTGCGACAACCAAAGTGTTTGGCTGAATAACAGCGAAGATTGACAGAATTTGATCTATTGCCTCAGAACGAATCTCCAATTCTGATGAAAGCGATCAAGACATTCAAACATAGCCCTTTTTACTTCCTCTGGCAATGTGAGACCAGCATCCTTTGCCATCTCTCCTGGCATCCTTTTTCAGAGCCCTACTCTCCCTCTTCTCTCCATAGAAATGTCCATTTCCTCACACTTTGTAGTTGCATAATGAATGGCCCCTCTCCACAATTTCATTGCGCTGATCTTCAAGAAACAGTTTTAGAGCTTGGAGCTTCACAATGCACTTTTCAAGGCTGATTCCAACTGTTTGCAAATACTTTTGTGTGAGATTAATTTCTTCCAGGATTTCACACCAGAAAGAAAGGTAACTCAAAAAAGAGAAATCACATACAGCAGACAGAAAAATCTGAGCTGATCCTCGCACCCCCCCTTAGTACGCCACTGAGGAGATGATTTGGTACTTGTAGGTTATCTCCCCCCAACCAATTTTGACAGAATATTTTCGTTAAAACTAACGAAAATATCACGACTTAACCTAACCAATTATCAAGGGCGTACAGTTGATCTATTAGTAAATAGTAAATACTATTCCAGAAACAAACAATGTTATAATTAATAATAGATCAACTGTATGCCCTTGATAATTGGTTAGGTTAAGTCGTGATATTTTCGTTAGTTTTAACGAAAATATTCTGTCAAAATTGGTTGGGGGAGATAACCTACAAGTACCGATGATTTTGTCAACACGTGACTGATTAATCGTGATTAAAAAAATTATATCGATGATTAATAAATTAATCGATTAATGGGGCCAATGAATCATTTAATCACAACAACCCTGATATTTGCACAACAACTAGGGTGGCCATTTAAAAAGGAAGACACTGCGTATGTGGCCGTACGTTAACATATATATATTATATATATGTTAACGTACGGCCACATACGCAGTGTCCTCCTTTTTGGAAATTTGGAAATGACCACCCTAAGGACAGAGTGCTCAAAAGGCGGACTGTCCGCCTAAAGTCGGACGTCTGGCTACCCTAACAACAACTGAGGTTCTGAAATCTGCCGATTACTGCTATATCAGTGTGTTTACATGAGGTTAGAATGAAAGAATTTCCACATGTTATTTTGTATTGGTAAACTACTGAGTACGTTAGGCAGAGTCAGTGCGTATTAAGAAGGCCAGCGGCAGTAGATTAGTGGGTAACACCATTTCCCGATAAACGAAGTGAAGACTCTGAGTTCAGGGTTTGACTTCAGATGGTCCTGGCTAATAATAATCCAGGAATTAAGGCAATAGGCCATATTCATTTGGCTTGAGCGCTGTGCTAGTTTTTAGCATTCTTCATTGATTACACTGGTATACATCAATTTTGCTGTCAAGGGTTTTGTAAGTGATTCTTATAGAGCTTTTCATGCTGATTTCGAATCTGCAATCCGTTTTTCTCAATCAGCTCCGGTTATCCGGCTATGGCCTCATAAGTAAAATATAATTTTTCGTGATTTTGTCAAAGCGGAATTGGAACAGTAACATCTATCATCACTTGTTTCACTTGTATAATATATTTTTTTACTTTTCAGGCATATAGATAAAATATTTCATAATGAATAGAGTGTGTAAAAATGATCCCAATAGATTCTGCTACATATGTGGGACGGTTACCATGCCAAATAACCAGTCCCAAATCACTAAATTTGTGAAGACAATGTATAGAGCATACTTTGGAATTAAGCTAGGGGACCAGGACAAAAATTTCGCCCCTCATATGTGCTGCAAGACGTGCATTGAAAATTTGAGAAGATGGAGCAAAGGCAGAGCGAAATCTTTGCCTTTTGGAATTCCCATGATTTGGAGAGAAGGAAAGGATCACGTGACAGATTGCTATTTCTGCATGACAAACCTCCAAGGTGGGCTTATAAATTTATTTTTCTTAAATATTTTGAAATCCTCGTATGAAACTTGACATAATATTCACCATAATGTAATATTCACCATATATAGCATAATATTCACCATAATGGTAATCATACATTTACATATACATTTTTATATATATCGAAACTTGACTCTAAGAAGGCAAGTGTTAAACCCGGGCGTATCTCCAGTATAAATTTGTATTATTTTTATAACTCATTTGATCTTGTGCTAAAAATCGATTTGCCTCTTTGTTAATCCTCTAATCCTTAATTTTTAAGTTTTATTTTTACTTCTCCGTTTATCGCATATATATGTATATATATGTGTATGTGTGTAGATATGTATGTATATGTATATATATATATATATGTATATGTGTTTGTGTGTATGTATGTTATTTATTTATATTTCTGTAACCTATATATAGGCCGGAACCTTTTATGTATTTCAGTGTTCCTGAGGATGTCATTAGACGAAAGCGCTTGAGCACCGTTTTGTGTTTCCTTTCCTTCGTGGTTTTATTCATCATACATATTGTTATACAAGTTACATTTACATATACAATGATTGTATATTTTCTTTCTTTTTCATTCATATTGTCCCCGAAGGGACAATATGAATGAAAAAGAAAGAAAATATACAGACTCCATCGACCTATTTCATATCTTACAGACCGCAGCCTTCCCTCACGAGCCGCCACTGTCTGAATGCTTCTTCTATTTCATATGCAAGTTTTATATCCATGTTTCTGTGTTTCTATTTTCAGGAGTTAACAAGAAGAATAAACACATTGTTGTATACCCTGACATTCCTTCTGCTATGAGACCTGTACCCCATGGTCCTGGAATTCCAATACCCGACCCACCTCAAACCCTGGACTTCGATGATTCTGATGATGAATCAATGACCAATGCCAATGACCAGTCCCAGTCGTATATACCTCAAAATACCGCTTCAAATGAGCCGAGGCCTCTCAACCAGGCCAAACTTAATGATCTTACCAGGGATTTAGGACTTTCCAAATTAGCTGCCGAGATCTTGGGCTCACGACTTCGAGAGGACAACTTGCTGGCTCCGGGAACAACATTCTCCTGGTATAGGAAACGAGAGGAAGAATTCCGCAAGTTTTTTGCAGTGCACGAAAATACCTCTTCCTTAGTGTACTGCTGCAATGTTGAGGGGCTAATCGAATCCTTGGGCCTGCCATATAACGCATCAGAATGGAAGCTATTTATAGACTCGTCTAAACGAAGTTTGAAAGCAGTACTTCTCAACATTGGGAATAGGGTTGCATCAGTCCCTGTAGCACATTCCGTACAACTTACTGAGAGCTACGATAACATGAAAATTTTACTGGATGCTCTCGTATACGACCAACATAACTGGAGGATCTGTGGAGATTTGAAGGTAATACTAATTCATAAGTAAACTATTGCTATTGACTATGTTGTTTTTCCAAAGGTTATTTGAGAGCGTATAAGAACACTTAACTTCCCCACAGAAGTGATACAGTCCAATGCATAGATTTTTTTATCTGATAGAACAAATTCTCTAAATTCTTTAAATATTTTCATTTTTTTTCAGATTGTGGCATTTGTATTGGGAATGCAAGGGGGATACACGAAATACCCATGTTTCCTCTGCAAATGGGATAGCCGAGCGGATGAGAAGCACTATGCACAGCGTGAATGGGCATCCAGAGAGAATTTTGAACCTGGGTCGCATAATGTCGTTTCAGTGCCCCTTGTACCACCAACAAAAGTTTTGCTCCCACCACTTCATATTAAGCTGGGCTTGATGAAAAATTTCATCAAATCAATGAATAAGGAGGGTTCAGCATTCCGATATCTCGAGAGTAAATTTCCTCATATATCTGATGCTAAACTAAATGCTGGGGTTTTTGATGGTCCTCAAATTCGAACTTTGATCAAGGATACTCAGTTCGAAAACGCAATGACTCCAACTGAGAAGAATGCCTGGCAGGCATTCAAATCAGTTGTCACTGATTTTCTTGGCAAGCGTAGAAGTCCAGAATACGAGTCCGTTGTCGAAAACTTGATGGAAGCTTTCAAAGCTCATGGGTCGCGCATGTCCATAAAAATGCACTTTTTGTGGTCCCACTTGGACTATTTTCCTGAAAATTGCGGGGATTATAGTGAGGAACAGGGTGAACGATTTCACCAAGATATCAAAATAATGGAAGAGAGGTACCAGGGAAACTGGGATATCAATATGCTGGCGGACTATTGCTGGTGTTTGAAGCGAGACGTGCCCGAAGAAAAACAGACGGAAAGCCAAAAAAACTTAATTCCTTCCTCAATAAACTTTTTTCCATATTCATTGTATGAATAAAAGTATTTATTCACACAATGTTTTCATTTTTCACGAGTGTTCTTATAATATTACTCGTATCTACAGTGTTTAAGCTAAAAAATCAATAAATTTGGGGATAAAATTGGACTTATAATAAATGGCCAATAGAGAAAAAACCTGACCTGATTGAGGAAAACCAATGTCATTTTCGAATTCAGCATGGTCGAATTATATAATATGAGTTGAAAAAACCCTCACAGCAGACAAAAAAATTTCATATGCATACCAGTGTTATTTATTGTCTTCAAAAATATTACGAGTGGAAAAAATTGGTTAGAGTTGGTGCAGGGATGCCCAACATCGTTTTTGTATTTCATGATTTTGGTTAAAGCTGATTGGCACAAAACCAGTAGCTTAACACTCGAATATATATGGCATTAGATATATATTCACTTGAATTGTGTAGGTCTTACCTTCAAACTGGTATACCGATTCATAAACTGAGGCTCTGGAAAACATTTTGGTTCAAGTTTATATAATAAAGCAGGAGTTCCCAAAGTAAGTCCTGCGACCCACTAAAATTTATTATACAAAATCAGTGAAAATGAAGCTTATTTACAATTGAAGGATTTGTCAAATATGGCTTAATTTGTTCAAGATTGAAAATCCACCGTAATTTGAATACAAAACCTGAAATTTATTTATCAAAAAATAAATAATTTTATTTTGTATTTTCTTTTATTACATGAATTAAAATGTAGAATTCTAAAAATTATCAGCACGCGGCCTGATACTCAGAGATGCCTCTTTGAAATTGACCCTTTAAGAGTGAAACGTTGAGAACCCCTAAAATAGAGGGTTGGTAAAGAAACAGAAAAGACACTTTAATATAAAATTATTTTATTCTATAAAGTTAAACAATGGAGTTCTTTTGTTTGCATAAAAAATTGCAACAAGGTAATACTAAATAGTTAAAGATATTATCGAATTATTTCTATTTGTTCAGCTAAGAATTTTAACTTTAAGTTTAACTGGAATTTATACTTTAATTAGTATATTAACCTGTTTATATATATATATATATATATATATATATATATATATGAATAGAAACGACGTAAGTAATAAGGAGCGTCTCTGCACACGAGGAAGAGAAATTTATATACTGCGTGGTCATTGCAGTTTTATATATATATATAATATATATATATATATATATATATATATATGGGATGAATTTCACAATTAAACACGTGAAATGAACGAATGATGCAAACCCACAAGGAAAAAGAGAAATAATTCCAAGGCCTTTCGCGTATTCAGAAGTACACAAGGTACACGACGTATATTTCAGAGCACACGAAAGGCCTTGGAATAATTTTTTTTTCCGTATGGATTTGCATGATATATATATACACACACATCATGTGTATATATATATATAATATATATATCAAATTACATCCCTACAGTGTGGTCCAAAGGTCACGATCGGGTGAACTGTATTTATTTATTTGCTATTTCCATAATATGATTTTTAAATCTGGATACATCAAATATCTACAATTTCTGTATAGATTTCATGAAGTACATTGAGAAGTTTAAAGGTACAAGATTGTTACCCTACAAACTGAGTTAGAATAAAGCTAATCCGATCCTGAATTTTGGATAACCCTGTATATTCAGTAATTGAAATAAAAATTTATATAATAGCATATATATATATATATATATATATATATATATATATATATATATATATATATACAGCACTATCTCCGTAACCATTCAGAATTAGACACATGTTCATATGAACTTTTTTTCTCACAATGACCGATACTATCAACTCCCGAAGAAACTATGGTATTTGTCATTTACCATTACTTATTCGGACTATAGTGGATTTAATTTTCCCAGAAGAGTTCCTTGTTCCATGCACGGTCTGTGTTTAACATATATATATATATATATATAATATATATATATATATATATATATATATATATATATATATATATGTGTGTGTGTGTGTGTGTGTGTGTGTGTGTATATATATATATATATATATATATATATATATATATATATATTATATATATATAAAATAAAGCTATTAATAACAATAAAAAATACCGCTTCTTCAATAAATATTACAATTTTACATTGCATATTGATACATTCAATTAACCGACAGTGGAAAATATGTTTTTAAATCATTTGAACAACACCTCTTTTATGGTTTCAATTTTGCTTCTGAAATCTTTCGTATATCAATATTTATATTTTTAATAGACTAACACTCATATTATGTGAAAGGAAGGCATAGAGTATGATAGATAATTTTTAAATTATATTATTTATTTATGGATATGGTCAAGTGTGTTTTGCTTTGTGCATCATCAGGGAAATTTTACATATATATATATATATATATATATATATATATATATATATATATATATATATATATATTATATATATATATATATACACTGTATATACACATTTGATGCCACTGATTTCCCAATGCATAATTGTGAAATTATATAAAAGATATATAAATGTTTTCAATAATTCATTTCTGTGGGTATGTGGTATAAATGCTTCTTTATATCAGTTTCAGAGGTATATGAGTTTTCTTAAATTATGACAAGAAGAATAAAGAACGTTTTAACTACAAGGAAGAAAGCTCGTAACAGGACAAAGCAGATATAAAAAAAAATTAAATTTTTGTTATATATATATATATATATAATGAGTTTGATTTAGAATTACGTATCTTTGGGAGATTTCAATTTGGATTCACTGCATCCAACTTGTTCTGGGCTTGGTGGTTTACCGTGGTAATTAGAAGGTATGTAAACATCATTCGTCCTGGGAGTATTTACCTGTAACGCTTTAAGTTCGTCAACTTTAGACGATATCGCTTCGAGGAATATTGAAGCTTCGCTTAAACTTTTAAGAAGCCTGAAGGAAACGGCCTTGTATCCGCATTTACACATCGGAATACAAGGTAAAGAGGAATAATAATAGTGACACACAGAAGGAGGAGTACCTCGTCGTGTCCTGCCTTTAAATTTGTTACGAGTACATTTTATTCTCGGAGATTTTATGCCGGAGTTGTGAAGGAGACTTTTCGGAAGGTTTAATCTAGAAGCATTGACTAAGTCCTTGGTTTCCCTCGACTTCGGCTTCCTTATGTCGTTGTAAAATGATAATCCCTTCCCGCCGTCGAGAGTCGTACTCGTTGACAATCTCCGAGGACAGTCGACGCTTAAAGCAGAATTCGAAATGGCTGTTTTGACGGAGTCTGTGTCCTCCTCCACCGTTTTCCACATGAACGCGCATTCGTCCTCGAATACGGCCGAAGGAACAAGTTGGTGGGCACAGTACTTTTCGAACTCTGAAGACACCGCGCTCGAAACTGTACTCGCTTGTTTCGTTGGTCGATGGTAAGGTTTCCATTTAACCACGGGTTTTTTCCTTAGAGCCCATTTAGCCTGCAGAGAAGCTGGCATCCAAGAAACGTTTTTCTCCTTTACTTTGTTGATGGAATCCGTCGAAGAATCGAAGATTGGGTCGTCGATATCTAAACGAACGTCTCGAAATGGTAAAAACAAATAATTTAGTTCCTCTTCCGACTTACATCCAATTCCATTTCCGTCCTTCTTCCCGTCTTCCAAGCCATAGTAAGCGCTACTGTGCCCTACACTCGACGCCGAATCCGTTCCCAGAAGAGCTTGATTTGACCCAGGAACCATGAGACCGCGGCTGATACTGCACAGCACGGAAATGTACAAAAAAAAACGATATCTAATTAATTTAATAATATCCATGCGCGCGCGCAGACACACACACACACACACACACACACACACACACACATCCCCCCCCATCCACCCCCACATACATATAGAGTATAATATATATATATATATATAATAAACTTACCTTGTGATGGTTTCGAATGACGACGATCTGCGAGATAATATGGAGAGAGCGAGAGTTACAAGGAGTTACAAGGAAAAGAAGTACCTCAAAAGGCCTTGCGGCCCATACCGAGGAGGTACCAAGAGAGAGAGAGAGAGAGAGAGAGAGAGAGAGAGAGAGAGACTTGTAATAGATTTAAGTTGTATTAAACTCCATTTCAAGTGATTTTGAAGGTATTTGATGTTTTAGCGATTTTGATAACATAATTATCTAAAGCAGGAAAATGTAAGACTAACGTTTCGACGTTTCCCACAAAATCACGCGTTAAATTTATTTATATTTTTCCATTTATATGTATTTTGTTTACGTGGTTTCCTTTTGATTTTCCTTTTAATTTCACACATGAAAGTACAGTACTTTAGTTCAGGGATTCCCAAAGTGGTCTGTACAGACCCCCAGGGGTCTGTAGGAAGCTTCCAGGGGGTCTCTAAGCTTTTGGAAAAATAGTAACATTAACTATATTAACTATATTAACTATATTAATATTTAGGGGTCCTTGGTGGTAAAAGTTTGGGGACCCCTGCTTTAGTTGTTCTTCATATTGTATGCATAAACTGTAACCACGTATACCCCACTCTTTAATTCAAGCATTATATCACTTCTGCTTGAGGATCGTCCATGCCATGCGGAGATAGGTGCAAAGTGTCGCAAATTTTGTATTTCATTTTCCTGCAAGAGCGTCTCGTGGCTCGATCGGTTAGGACGCTGCCCAGCAGTGCCGCGACTCCGCTTAGTCGTGGGTTTGAATCCCATTGCTGCCTAGAGCTGGGCGATTGTCTTTTCTGTATCTTACGTCACGAGGAAGCGGCGGGCCGGCCACCCTTATTTAATCGGTCTAAGACCCCTACCCCTCATTCCCCTTGGCGGGATATGGAACATGTACACTGTAAAACTTAAAACGACTCTCCTGCCACCAGATTACGGTGCAGCTACTCTTTGATATCATACGAAAATATTATACACTTCTAATGGAGTAAATTCTATGGGCAGGAAGCGTTTTTGCGGGCATTCGTCCTTGGCTCCTCCTCTTCCTGCATAAAAAATAAAAAATAAATTCCATATTTAAGGAACAAGGAAATTGATCGATGTGTATAAGTACGTAAACAAACAAACAAACAAACTAACAAACAAACGAAAAAACTTTAGCAGAAAAAGAATACAATTGACTTTTTTTATAATATTTTCTATATTTTTCTGTATAATTTAGATATTTGATATGACATTAATATATTCACAGTATTTTAATTCGAATATGCCGTTGGAAGCATAGAAGTTTTTTAGGTGAAATTAATGGGATTCAGTTTATTTTTTTTAGGAGAGAAATAGTAATAATAATAATAATAATAATAATAATAATAATAATACTAAGGTAAAAATTTACAAAGGTAGTGTTTCATTACAGTATTTTACACAATTTTATGTAAAATGATCAATTATACATTTAGTAGACAATAAATGATGCTTAATGATAAGTATTTTAGGATGAATTGTAAAATTAAAAGCGTTTAATGAAATTGGAGTATTTAAGTTAATTATGAACTCGGTACTTAATTAATATGGTAGTAATGGCAGTAGTGAACTTAGACATTAATGGGAGTTAATGAAGTACTTCTTTAGTGATTTGCGAAATCATTGAGTGATGAAGCCTGTCTGATATTTATGGGAATTACATTCCATATACCTGCTCCTTTGAAAGAGAGTGCATTTCCTGCAGTTTCCATTGTATAGTTTGGTTTCCGTATGAACTCCCTGGGCAGTGGGCACTCTGGTGCTATAATGATGGTGTATTTGAGAGGGGGTGTATTTGAGAGGGGGGTGTATTCAGGAGTTAGCGCAACGGGCCTCATTCGTCTAACCTGATCTCTGTGCCAGTTTCTGGCCCTCCTGACTCACTCTATACTCTATACTTTTATTGATAACTTTGAACATACTGACAGCAACATTGAATTTGCACAAGTCATTTAGTTTTAAAATATTTACCTCTTTAAACATTGGGAAAGTGTGACTTTCTCTGTTATTTGAAAGGGTTCACAGACATTTGCAATGACAGACTTCCAAAGGATATTTTCAATAATATAATTTTTCAGTAATATCAGGTAAAAATAAATGTGAGATTAAAAAATTTGTGTTTAAAATAATTTTATTGTATAAATATATCTTTCAGTTTTATATATATACTTAATGTTACCTAATATTACTGAAAACCGCTATACGTGTGTATATATATATATGTGTGTGTGTGTGTGTGTATACAGTATATATGCAAGTATTTTCACATCAGTCAGTTTCCTTTTCACTTAACAATTAAGTTTAATTGACTTTATTATTTAATTTAATTTCTTTATAAAAGAAATAACTAACCGTAATTTGGTCGCATTTTTTTTTATGGCAGTTTCCGGTCACGTTATGCCCTAATCGAGGTCGGACTTTGTTGGGAATTAGAGAAAGGAAAAAAAGACAGAAGGGGATAAAGAAAAGAAAAAAAAAAACAGTAACAGTTTTTTAGGTGCTGAAAAAAATATTAGGAAGTTCCCTTTTAATTCTTACTGCGTAATTTGTATTATTTTGGATGGATTTATATACATTAATATTATCTTAAGCAAGAGCTAAGATGATCTTCAACCTCTCAAATTTTTACAGCATGCTGTACTAACTCGGTTATTTATATAAAGCTAATACACCTATAAGGCATCACGCACATAAGAAAAAATAGCAACAACGACTAACGTAAGCTACTAATAATTAAAAGATTCTTACTCTATAGCTAGCGCCCGGTAGCTCAGTATATAATACCATTTCCCTATAAACGAAGTGAAGACAATGAAGTCGGGGGTTCCAATCCCTATTATACTGGTTACTAATGATTCAGGAGTTAGTGCAACGGGCCTCATTCGTCTAACCTGATCTCTGTGCCAGTTTCTGGCCCTCCTGACTCACTCTATACTAATAAACTAACTTGAAAAGAACTACCAAAAATTACTGGAACGGTCCAAAAAACTCTCTTACCCCTTACTACCTGTAGTGCTAGGTTGCCGACTTAGGGATTCAGTTGGGGTCCCAAACTTAAAACTGTTTGCTCGAGAAGATGCTGCTGAAGACGGGGAATTGGCTTGGTGCACATCAAAAGCACTGACTCTTCGACTATCTTTAGAGGTTTCTGAAAGAAAAACAACTCTGAAAGTTTTGAAGTAAACGTTAAACTTTCTCTAGGTTTTCTTTTGTTCAAGTTGTTTGTACAAACTTTAAACACAAGTATACAACAAACAATAGGCTTTCTTCGATTCTGAACAGAATAACCACTTCTTCTGTTGTGTGTTTTATATATATATATATATATGATGATGATGAAAATAACCACAAAGGAAAAAGAAAACACGAAATATTGCTCAAGCAGTTTCGTCTAATGATATCCTCAGGAACACTCAGAGTTTTTGAGGATGCCATTAGACCAGAGCTTTCCAAACTTTTCACGTTGGCGACACACTAATTAATTTTTGTTATCAAATATCAAATATCAGATAATTTTTCAGTAGGTGGTTTATCTTGTAGCCGATTTTGTTGATGCAAAAATCAAAATTTTCAAAATACACAAAAATTGAAAATAACACTGGTCAACAAAGATTTTTCATCAGAGTAAAATTTGTGTTGGCTGGATAGCATTTTTCACGCTGATTCCAAAACTGAATTCAGATTTTTTCTAGCACGTATAGTTTTCAAGATGAAGGCATATATATAACTACACAGATTTAACCATTTTAAATAGGCAAAATACTAATATTTCAACATTTGATTCTGTTTATTTTATTGTGTTTCTTTAGTTTATTCATCTTATTTATTTCAATTATCTTAATTATACATCTTATGTATTTCAGGTGTGAGCTTTTACGTATAGCAGCATTGTGATTCAGGCAACAACGCCGTGCTTTGTGTGTCAAAAGATCAGTCCAGTCCAAGAACTTGTTGTGTCAAGTTGGTGTACATTTTTTTTTAATTTATAGTTTGCTCAGGTCAGTCAACATGCCTCGACAATGTAAGAATGACCCCGACAAGTTCTGTTTCGTATGCGGCCAGTTGGCAACTAAAACACAGCGACGAAGTATTACAACCGACATTAAGAAAATATACAAGCTATACTTTGGTTGCCATCTAGGTGACCAAGATAAACCATGGGCGCCACATCAAATCTGTTCTGGCTGTTCAAATGGATTACGTGATTGGCTTAACAAAAAGAAAGCTTCAATGCCATTTGCCATACCCATGATATGGAGGGAGCCGAGAGATCATCATGAAGACTGTTATTTTTGTAGTGTGAACTTAATGGGGTTTTCTGCCAAGAACAAACACCAGATTGTATATCCAAACTTGGATTCAGCACGTAGACCAGTAAAACATGATGAAACATTGCCCATTCCAATTCCCCCAAGTGATAGGCTAGATTCTATCATAGATGACATGGAAAGTGATGAAGGTGCAACTGGCGTTTCCGGACCATCTACAGAACCAGAGTACACTTTTGAAGGTAGACATTTAGAGCCTAAAAAGTTAACCCAAGGACAGTTGAATGATCTTGTTAGAGACTTATCGCTGTCTAAAGAGAAATCAGAGCTTCTCGCCTCAAGACTAAAGGAGAACAATTTACTTGAGAACAATGTTCGTATTAGTTACTACCGAAAGCGGAATTTTGAATTAACAGCATTCTTTTCAGTAGACGGTCCTCTCTGTTATTGCCATGACATCAATGGACTATTTACAGCCATATCTCAGACGTATGTGGCATCTGAGTGGCGCCTCTTTATTGATTCGTCGCAGAGAAGCCTGAAAGCAGTTCTTTTGCGTAATGGTAATATAATGCCATCCATCCCCATTGCCCATTCCGTCCATCTAAAAGAGACATATGACAATATGGATATACTACTTAAGGCAATCAATACGACAGTCATCAATGGAATTTGTGGAGATCTAAAAGTTATAGGAATGCTTATGGGTATGCAGTCAGGATTCACAAATGGATATGTGAAAACTTTCTTGGAAGCAACAAGTCACCTGCGTATAAGGATGGAGTCAAGAACCTCCTTGATGCCTTCAAAGAAATGGAGTGTCGAATGTCGTTAAATATTCACTTCCTGCATTCCCACTTAGATTTCTTTCCTGAAAACCTTGGTGCAGTGAGTGACGAGCAAGGAGAGCGCTTCCATCAAGATATTCAGATGATGGAGAAGCGCTACCAAGGATATTGGAATGAAAGCATGATGGCGGACCATTGTTGGATGCTGTATCGTGACAATCCAGGCCAAATTTACAAAAGGAAATCACACTCATAGCGCTTTTAATAAAATAATGTATATATTCTTTATTTATAAGTACATTGAATAAAGTATATGATGTATTTGTTGTTTAGCATTCCTAAGTGTGATCTATACATCCATAAATTTTCTTATAGCAATATCAAAAACTTAAAAATATCAAAACCAGTGTATCTATATAACTCTATGTGCTAAAAAAAAGATAAAACCAGATTCGGAATCAGCGCGAAAAATACATTAAGAAAAGTGTGATCATGTTTGTGATGAGAAAAAAAAGTTTCATTTTGTTGGCCAGTGTAATTAACTAATAAAATTACAATAGTTTATAACAGAGCTTTCCAAACTGTGTGTCGCGACACAGTTTGGAAAGCTCTGCATTAGACGAAAGCGCTTGAATACTATTTCGTGTTTTCTTTTCCTTCGTGGTTATTTTCATCATAGATATTATTCATTCACGTGTTACTTTCATGAAATAATTTTCATATACAGGGTGTTATCAAATTATGTTTCATGAATTAGTGTACATATTCAGGACGTCAAAATGAACAAAAATGTTCCTATGAACATATGCGCAATCGCTTCGTTTTCGACAACATTTACTTTTTTGCCGAGGACGATGCTATTCTCTGTACACCTATTGTATGCTTTCGAGATAATATTATATCAGAGAACAATAAAATTATTATTATTTTTATTATTATTATTATGAGAGGATTTTTATCTCGATTATAACAAGCACGAGCCACTTCATTCCCGACGCATTACATTCAAGAAAAGATAAAAGCAATACTCTTCACAACTTGAAAAAAATAAAAAATAAAAAAATTAAAAATAAATAATAATAATTATATTGTACTCTGAAATATCTAGAAAGCATACAGTTGGTGTACAGAAAATAGCATCGTTGTCGGCAAAAAAGCAAATGTTGTCGAAAACGAAGCGATTGCGCATATGTTCATAGGAACATTTCTGTTCACTTTGACGTCCTAAATATGTATACTAATTTATGACATAATTTGATAACACCCTATATATATATATATATATATATATTATATATATATATATATATATATACATTCAACTGCAAAGAACACGCAGTATAAATAACGTAAAGAACGACGCTTGTATAGGAGATATTCCGCGCAAGACAGAGAGAGAGAACGAAACAAATGAAAAAATGAGGTAACCACCTGGGAATCGAACCCGGGATCTTCCGATTGCCGGTCAGACGCGATACCATTACACCATGGACCTCACTCTTCCAAATGCCGTAATTCTTCTACATACTCGCAGAAACCAATGCCCCAAGGGGGCACCTCCCGCATGCCGTAACATTATATACATTCAACTGCAAAGAACACGCAGTATAAATACGTAAAGAACGACGCTTGTATAGGAGATATTCCGCGCAAGCGAGAGAGAGAGAACGAAACAAATGAAAAAATGAGGTAACCACCTGGGAATCGAACCCGGGATCTTCCGATTGCCGGTCAGACGCGATACCATTACACCATGGACCTCACTCTTCCAAATGCCGTAATTCTGACCGGCAATCGGAAGATCCCGGGTTCGATTCCCAGGTGGTTACCTCATTTTTTTCATTTGTTTCGTTCTCTCTCTCTCGTCTTGCGCGGAATATCTCCTATACAAGCGTCGTTCTTTACGTTATTTATACTGCGTGTTCTTTGCAGTTGAATGTATATAATGTTACGGCATGCGGGAGGTGCCCCCTTGGGGCATTGGTTTCTGCGAGTATGTAGAAGAATTACGGCATTTGGAAGAGTGAGGTCCATGGTGTAATGGTATCGCGTCTGACCGGCAATCGGAAGATCCCGGGTTCGATTCCCAGGTGGTTACCTCATTTTTTCATTTGTTTCGTTCTCTCTCTCTCGTCTTGCGCGTAATATCTCCTATACAAGCGTCGTTCTTTACGTTATATATATATATATATATATATATATATATATAATATATACACACAGACCGTGCATGGAACAAGGAACTCTTCTGAGAAAATTAAATCCACTATAGTCCGAATAAGCAATGGTAAATGACAAACACTATAGTCTTTTCTTTTTCATGATGTGAGCCCGACGTGGGCAACGGGTCACTCGCAAAGAGGCCCCAGAAATATAGCTTCCCTCACCAGAAGAACCACAAGGGGAAAGTATAACGGATTTCGACTTTACGACGGATGATATTACACAAGCCATAGGGAAACTAAAAACACACTCAGCGGCAGGACCGGATAAATGGAATGCCACACTGATCAAAAACTGCAAGAATGCAATCGCTGAGCCCCTATACTGGATATGGAGACGATCATTAGACACGGGAGAAATACCGGGCATCTGAAGAGCGCGAACATAGTCCCATATATAAAGGAGGAGATCGATCCCAGGCCAAAAACTATAGGCCAGTGTCGCTTACATCTCATCTCACTAAAATATTTGAAAGAATAGTTAGACAGAAAATCTATGACTTTTTGGAAACTCAGAAAAAATTCAATGATAACCAACACGGGTTTCGATCAGGCAGATCATGCCGATCACAACTAATGGAACACTACAACAACATTATTGATTCACTTGAAAGTAATGAAAACTATGATGTACTATACACAGACTTTGCTAAAGCGTTCGACAAGTGTGACCACGGAATCATAATACATAAACTGAAATATATGGGAATAGCAGGAAAAGTAGCGAAATGGATATATAATTTCCTTAGTGAGCGGAGGCAAGTCGTTACAGTACAAGGAGTATCTTCATCAGAATCAGAGGTCCTCAGCTCAGTACCACAAGGAACAGTATTAGCTCCACTACTCTTCATAATCATGCTAACTGACATACAGTAGATGAGGACGTTACCAGAGACAGCACAGTAACATCCTTTGCGGATGACACAAAGATCAGTAGAAAAATAAGAAACCCAGAAGACATAGGATCTCTACAAACCGACATAAACAAAATCTACAAGTGGACTGAAGACAACAATATGAAGTTTAACACCGAGAAATTTCAGCTATTACGGTACGGAAAAAGTGAAGATCTAAAGTGCATGGAATATTATACCCCAAATGGACAGGAAATTCAGAGAAATTCCAGAGCAAAAGATTTAGGGGTTGTAATGACAGATGATGCGAAATTTGAAACACAAAATAGATAGCAGTAAACAGAGCAAAGAGAATAACGGGTCAGATATTGAGAACCTTTAAACGAAGGGATAGGAATGTAATGATTCCTTTACTGAAAACCCTGATCATACCCAAATTAGAGTACTGCTCGGTCCTAACTTCCCCATATAAAAAAGAAGACATTAGACAGCAGGAGGGGATCCAAAGAAGCTTCACAGCCAAGATCAATGGGTGCAAAGAACTAAATTACTGGGAAAGGTTACGAGAACTAGACCTATATTCACTGGAAAGGAGAAGAGAGAGATACACCATTATTTACACTTGGAAAATAATGGAGAAACTAGTCCCTAATCTTACTCTGAATCCCATAACTCCCCAAACAACGATGGAAAGTAGAAGCGGTAGACTGTGTCGTATTCCCAAATTGAAGGCGAGACAGGGAACATCCTTATCCCTGAAAGAAAATAGTTTTGTAGTGAGAGGACCAAAACTGTTTAATCAGTTGCCCAAAGACCTAAGAAACACGAAGGGAGTTGCAGTGGAAATCTTCAAAAGAAGACTAGACGCCTGGCTCAGAACAATCCCCTATGAGCCGGGCGTACCCGACTATGTGAGGTGGAGAGCGCAAGAATCCAACTCATTACTTCACCAGGCCAACTCGAGAGGAGGGGCGACAAGCTTGACCTTCGCGAAATGAGAAATCATCGCGCGGAACCTTTGTAAGGTTGTAAGGTAAGGTAAGCTATCTGCAAAGCAGATAGGATCCAGCTTTGGGACAGGATCTAGGGTACAGCTACGCCTAGCCTACTATATTCAGAACGTCAATATAAGCAAAAGACTCGTTGCATTCACGTTGCTTATATTGAGGTTCTGAATATAGTAGGCTAGGCATAGCTGTACCCTAGATCATGTCCCAAAGCTGGATCCTATCTGCTTTGCAGATAGCTGGTGAGGGAAGCTATATTTTTGGGGCCTCTTTGAGAGTGACCCGTTGCCCACGTCGGGCGAACATCATGAAAAAGAAAAAGCTATAGTGTTTGACTTTTACCATTACTTAATCCGACTTTAGTGGATTTAATTTTTCCAGAAAAGTTCCTTGTCCATATACGGGCTGTGTACCATATATACTATATATATATATATATATATATATATATATATATATATATATACACACAAAAGGTAATGATGGGGTTGTTTAACATGCTTTGCAACATCTAGGGTCATATGACGAAGGGGACGGGACCTACAGCTTTCCGTGGGATCCGAACATCAATAACGTAAATTTTGACAAATTGTTCACTTTCGATAATAGTAATACTCGCAATAACGGATTTAAGTTGCGTGGCAGACGTTTCATTACTAATATCGCTAAAAACTTCTTTACGTTTAAAGTAATTGATAAATGGAATAATCTTCCCGCGTCAGTCGTTCATTCTACCAGCGTTAATGTGTTTAAGAACCGTCTTGACAGACATTTTAAAAATATTAACGTTGTTTAAAATGAAAAAACAAAGTTAGCAACAAGAGCTCTGGTGGTGGTGCTCGAGGATGAGTCTGTTGACGATAAATGCCAGCTTGTGACATGCCAGCGTGTGATGCCAGCAATAAAATTTAAAAAAAAAAAAAAAAATTAGACTATCACGAACGTAGATGTAGCTCGTAGCGTAAACTAACCCACTTTTTGTTTAACTTTACCTACGTTTTTTTTTTTTTCTTAACCTCTCCTTACTTTGCATGTCTGCAACTCTCTTTTCTTGCATGTTTGTAGTTTGCATGGTATGACAGTGAGTTAAGACTGTGTTTGCATGGTTTGTAAGCGTTCTTATTTTACTTCTTTTCATCTTTCACTCCTCTACTATTCTCTCCGACTATTTTTCTGACTTATCGGCAGTGGCCGGCGGATGATGATGGTGAGTCATTTTTCTCTTTTTCTGAATGAATGTTAACCCACGAGTGATAGGTGTTCCTCCTTACTTAACCCCTTATTCTCTTCTCTTCTCTTAACCCCCTACTCTTTCCTTTCTCTCGGGCTAACCTTAGAGTGGATCTTAGGGTCTTTGTTAGTCTTAGCTTCTGTAGATCTGTAGATAATCTGGACGCAGAGAATGGGCTCCTATCCAACTACTTTCCAAACCTAATGTCGCTCAACTTCGCTGATCGGCGGGAAGCGGTGTTACGAAACTAGACACGACGAAGCCGATACCTATATACAACTTGTTACATCCATGGATAGATGCAGTGAAAAAAAATGTAAAATTCCTATTATAACGAAGCATTTAAAAGACATCAACGACATTGATATGTGTAGTGTATTTATTTGGGTAACTAAAATATTTATAAAAACTTGTTTCCGCCATTTTTTAAAACATTTGAGGGGTCGCGCGTCTTAAGATACCTAAGCGCCACCACAGGCGAAAACGTGTTTTTGATGGATATCACCATTTTCACCCTTCCTCTATCGCGTGGTTTGGGTTATAATGACCTTACGACACTAGAAGTATGGTTCAAAACCTTATGAAGCGAACTACTTTTTTCACCTCTATCGCCAGCCAAAAGTTCACCCAAAGTTTGGCATAATAAGAAAATCAAAAAATTAAAAAAATATATATATAAAATATAAAATATGAAAATCTATTCCAAAAACTCACCAACATCTTCATTAGCATAATTAGAACTCTAATTTAGCCAAAAATGAACGTTCTAGCTCAATTAATAACAGAGATACTATTGCGTGAATATTGCTGAACTTTGGAGGCGATTTCTGGCGAATTTTAATTTTGGCGCTTAGGTACCGTAAGCCGCGGGACCCTTCATTTATCCTGTGGAAGTGGAATCAATTTGAATTTCTAAAAAAATTATATTTTCATTAAGTAAACTACTGTAAAGCTCACGTGCATTCAAACAACTTTATATTTAATTTCAACAGAAAATATGCTTGGATTTTAGACTAACAGAGTAAGTACTGTGTCCAAATTATGAGACCAATACAGCTTTCTTAATATTGAAATGAATAATTAATGGTTGCTTCAAAATCATTTTGTTTTAGATTAAACAGCTTCACTTCATGTTGCAAATTTGAAAATGATTAATTCCAAGTAGATAATTATCTACTTGGAGGGCTAACAACGAGAACTGGTTATGTCCATTTTGGGCCAAAATGAGTTAAGTCCACCACTTAGCTTGTTATTGAGTGTAGTTTCTCTGCCAGAAGTGTTTATGTCCAAGACCTATTAATAGTATGTTATCTAGGTCACCAGTGATTGTTTATGTCCATCAGCTGATGGGTCACTGAAACTTTAAAACTTATTTTTCTTAAAACCATGATTTTGGATATAATCAGTTCTGGTCGTCAGCCCTCGAATTATAATCTCACACGTGTATTTATTATCTTTTGTATAATGTAACATATTTAACATAAGCCAAATTTATTTGGAAGTAACATCATAAATTCGATTTAAACAAAAGTGAACTTCATAATTTTCAGCACAGTCCTTTGTTCGTCTAAATTCCAAACAAAATTTTTGTCTAAGTTAAATAAGGAGGTTTTACCAGTGTGATATATACGGGGCTCCAATAAACCTTAGCCCCCCCCCCCTTCCCATGGCCTAAACCATTAGAGGTACAGTAAAACTAAACATACCTTACAAAAGAGAATTTAATCCTGCATTTAATGAGAAACAATTAAAACTTGGTGTTCCCGCCATTGGCTTCCAAGACAGCCTGAATTCGCTTTGGGTAACTTGCCAAAAGTGACGTGAATAGATCTTGATCGTTACGCAAATTTGCTAAAACAGTTTCAATGTGTTGCCTCATTGTATCCTTCGAAAATCGATTTGCTGCAGGTTCTTGAAACAAGAGACATTCAACCTTGTCCTTTATAACTGATCCAATGTGTTTACAGACGTTCAGGTCAGGAGAATTTCCTGGCCATTCTTCATTTCCAAAGAAATCGATCTCATGGTTCCGCAACAACTGTTGAGTGGCTAATGCCTTAAAGCAGGGGGCCTTATCATGCAGAAGTGTGACCTGATCGACATCCATAACACTGTTTGTGTTTCTTAGAAAAGGAATTACATGCTGGGATAGAATAATATCACGAAAATACTGTCCATCCCAACTCTGACCATTTGGCTTCAGCACCCACATGAGCTTCTTTGCAGTGAACAAAACAAACACACCAACACAGTTTGGACTTTTTAATAATTCGCGATAATGTTCATTGTCATCGATTTCATCTGGTGTTGTGGCCCACACTCGATCATTTTGGTAGTTAGACCGACGTGTTACGTAAACAAAAAATTCATCGGAGACAGCTAAATGCATGAAATCATCCACATCCCAATTTTCAAGATAATGGGCAAACCACATTCTGTCATCGATGTTAAGTTCAGTTTTTCTTGGCTTTGGAAGTTCATGCCAAGGCTTTAAACCTTGCCTATGACGGTACAGTCGAATGATCTCACCACTAACGATCTTTCCTCTCAACAATTCGATCTCTCTAGAAAGTTTAGCACAGCTGTTTTTCCGCTTACGCGTACCGCTTTCAATGAAGTCCTTTGTTTCCTGGGAGAGTGGCAAATTTGGGCGCCCAGATTTGGTTGTATCCATTTCACATTCATCCAAAGTTTTATTCCAATTTCTTTTGACGAAGTCGTCACTTCTTCGCAACTTTTTGGCAACCCATGAACGTGTTATAAAGGTGGCTCCAGCATCACGAGCTTCCCGAAATGTTATTGCTCGTATGCGATCTTTCACACGTTGCCTCTCCGAATCACCAATTAATTGAGAAGCCATTATATTGTCACTTTATCAGCTACAGTAATTTTAATACCTGCAATAAATAAAGAATTTTATATATTTTATAATCACTAAAAACTATTTCGATATAAGTAAACATGTAAGCTGCAAATGGAGGGGGCTAAGGTTTTTTGGAACTCCTTACATACTTATTTACCTGTTGCACCTTTAAATTATATATATATATATAATATATATATATAATATATATATATATATATATATATAATATATACTGTACAGTATATATATATATATATATATATAATGTAATTTTTTTTACCTTATAATCACCCAACAAACCCAACTCGTAGAATGAACTCTCTTCAGTAAAACGAAGAAGAAATAAAGCATGTTATTGGAGAACACTTTTTCAAACACGCTTTTATATTTTTAATCGATCGATTAAATCGAACTTTTATTTTATAATTTTCTTATGTAACATCCTTTTATTACGCTCTCAGTTAGAAGCGCTTTACATAATTTCTTACCAATCCAAGGATTACTATGTGTATATATATATATATATATATATATATATATATATATATATATATATATATATATATATATATATATATATATATATATATATATAATATATAGGGTGCGTCATTGCATAAGGGAGAAAACCTGAAGGTGGTCCATTTCTTTCGCTCGCTTTCTCAATTAAGCCAATGAAGGAGAAAACACGACAGACAAATTTTCATTTGAGTAGCCGTTTATTTAGGGGTCGCGCATCCACTACAAAGTTTGTACACTGCATACTACATATATTATGGGATTGGTTTCCCCGTACTGATTTTTTTCAGGGGAAGTAACTCTATGAAAACTATGTCTTGTTTAACACTCTTAATATTTAAAAAGTTACAGCATATGAAGACATAATTCGTGTTTTATATTTATAAAAATACATTTTGCTAATACACTTTGTTAAGGATGTATTGAAAAACAGATAATTTAATAAAACAAAATATACTATAAAATACATTTCCACAAAAACCTATAAATAGCAACCACATTCCAGACCTCAGAATTAATGGTAATTCCACAACACATGTTAATCATTTCAATTTCCTAGGCATTTAGTTTGACAAGAACTTAAACTGGAATGAACACTGTAAAATAATTGGAAACAAAACAGATAAACTTATATATTATATTCTGGGATTGGTTTCCCCGTACTTCGTGAACACCAACAAAACGAAAGAAATTGACAAACAATACTCGGAAATGGCATGAAAAGAACTAAAAGCCTTCAGAAACAAAGTATTTTTCAGCGAAGAAGGTCCTTCTTGTTTGCTGTCTTCGGGTATGCTCGCCGATGATCCTCTACCACCTGGATCATGTATTGGAGCTGATCCTCGTGCTTAGTACGCCCCTTTGCCGTGAACTCATGGATGAGGGCTACTCCTCTTTCGGCAGTGTCGTTAGTCACGAGGAGCTTCCCGACCCGTTCCTTCCCCAGATTGTACCCGTCTGATGTTATCCAGGCCGCATGGGGCATTGACAAGAACGCAGTATCGATTTCAAGATGGCGAAAGATCCTCTTAGTTGTGGAGGTGAAGAAGTCTGGAAGATCATTTGCAACGACGTCTCTTGCGACGGCCAACACACGAGGGCTGGGCTCGAGGGATCCTTCCACAGAGTTCATGTTAGAGACCATCTTGAGTTTGTCAGCATCTGCAACATCGTCGTCGAAGAGAGCGAGACCGACTGTAACTTCAGACAAGTACCATAGATGTCGACTTATCGCCTTCGTGCCGGCTTCCTTGATGATGGGATGCTCATGTTCCGCGAGTTCCTTGAGCAGCGTGAGGTCCATTCGTGCTGCTGCGGAAGCTGTCTTGGCTGTGAACCAGACGCGTAGGTAATGTTTTACGATGAAAATGCAGAAATCTCCAAGCTTTTCCCAGAGAAGTCCCATGCGGTTCGGGCCACGAGAGGAAGAAGGACGTTGCGGCCGCAAGAGTCTAACAAACTCCTTGAACATCCATATCTTCAGGGCATACATTGCCCGCGCCATCCATCGCGCACGGTGTAGAGCCCCAGGAGCGTTGAAGGATACGGAAGAGCGTCCGCGAGGAAAAGAGCCGAGAAAAACGACAGCCAATTCCAGGAACTCCTTGTAATCATCCCGCGGTTCTTGAACCTGAAGGAGCTCCTGAGCAAACTGGATGAGATCATCTCGCCACAGCCGTATTCTGATTGCCATGGCTTCAACGTCCGCTGCCGTCCTGAACTTTTCCTGATTGATCTCAGGCCAGCAATTCCTGAAGTTCAGGAATAACGTGATGGGCGGACTTTTTGACTGTTCCACCAGTTCCACCTCATATAGAAATCTTAACCCCATGTATTCCAGGGTATTTTAACGAAAAGAACAGCCGAGGTGGGGCCATATGACATATATACTGATAAACCAGATCATATGGCCCCACCCCGGTATAAATAGGGTTATTAATTCACTGTGCGCGACCCCTAAACATTGATATATTGAACTGATTTTTATACTGCCAGGTTTTCTCATTAAGTGAATCAAAATTGCAAGCGAGCGAACGCGTGTGACAACTTCATGTTTTTTGACGCACCCTAAATTTTATATATATATATATATTAGTGATGTAGGTCACATCCGCATCCGCATCCGCGGAACATCCGCACATTTTCTCGCATCCGCATCCGCACTTTGGACTGCGGATGTCGTGCGGATGTGGACCGTTGAGATAAAATGTCATTAATAAGTGGAAATAAACAGCAATCCATGGAATATCGGCACAAAAATTCACCGTAACGAAAAAAATTCAAAGTTAAAAAATCGGCTGATAAAGTGATGATGACTGTTTTGGGGATATCAATGGTGTTGTTCTCGAAGACTTTACGGAAAGAGGGACAGCAATCAACCCACGTTATATTGAAATTCTGAAGGAGTTGAAAAAAACGGATCAGGAGAGTTCGCACCCACAAAACGCGGTCATTGTTCATCATGACAACGCAGGCCTCACACCAGTGTTGAAACGCAAGAAACAATTGAGGATCTGCAATTCACCGTCTTGCCGCATCCACCATATAGCCCCGATTTAGTCACATGCGATTTTCACCTCTTCCCTAAACTTAAAGAACATCATCATGAAAATCGCTACGAGTCTGACGAAGACGTTAAGAGCGCTGTGAAATTTTAGTTTCGTAGTCAAAGCTCCGAGTTTTACCGGAATGAATTTCAAAAACTCATTTATCGTTGGCGTAAATGTACCGAGGTAGAGGGTGATTTTATAGAAAAGTAAATGTATCGTTTTGAAAAATAAACTCTAAAGTACCTAACTGCTTTTGTTTCGATAAAATCCTTCAAACCGGTTAAAATTTATTTGAGAGGAGGCATTACTTTTCAGCCCACTCTCGTATGCATATATATATATATATATATATATATATATATATGTATATATATATATATATATTAGTGATGTAGGTCACATCCGCATCCGCGGAACATCCGCACATTTTCTCGCATCCGCATCCGCACTTTGGACTGCGAATGTCGTGCGGATGTGGACCGTTGAGATAAAACGTCATTAATAAGCGGAAATTATCAAATTCTACTATAATAATAGAACTAGTTCATTGTGCGCAAAAGTGATGCAAGCGACAAGACGAGAGGCTGTTCTTGTATGAAGTTACTCTCTTGCAACCTACTTAGATCCACGTTACAAAGCTAAGTTATTTTCACCTAGTACATTAGAACGAGTTAAATCATCACTTGGCAAAGCAGTTGAAGAGCTTCAATCTCTTGAATCTGTCGCTTCGCCACCCACCAAAAGAATAAAAGTTTCAGTGACAGAACCAGCACCTTCAACAAGCAAATCTATCACAGAATATCTCTCTCAGTTTCTTGAGTCAAGCAGCGATGACGAGACCTACGCGATGTCAAAAGATGTAGTAAAATGATCGAGAGCTATCACCAAGAAAAACGCCTGGCTGCATGTGACAATCCTATTAGTTGGTGGAAAAATACGCAGGATATCTATCCATACTTGAGTAAACTTGCAAGGAAACATTTAGCACGTCCTCAACAAGCGTACCAAGCGAGAGATTATTTAGCAGTGCTGGATTAATATATGATGAAAAGAGAAACAGACTGGCAGCAGAAAAGGCAGAAAAATTAATGTTCCTTAAGCATAACCTTCCTATAATTAAGTTTGAATATTAAACGATGAACATCTTAGTTTACTTTATTTTAATTACTCATTTATAAATATGCCTAATAAAACTTTAAACTTAATATAAATAGTTATCAAGCTAATTAAAGATCTCTTTCTATAAGGGTGGAGGTTGGGGAAAGAGGTCGGGTAACACAATTATGGTTTCTAATTGTGGCTGAAACTCAACAAAATATAACGAATTTATTTGCAGACGAATTCACTAATTGATTTCTATATTAGTTAGATGCTTGCTATTATTTTATATGTTCAGGGAAAAGTACTGCAATTATTGTACAATTAATCAATTATACTACATTGTAGCTACAGCTCTCTCTGTATAATAACTTATTATATACGTTAAACACAACAAATCTCGAATATATCCTAAAAAATAACGAAAATGTAGACATCCGCATCCGCGGATGTTGAAATCAAACATCCTCATCCGCATCCGCGGATGTGAAAAAAATGACATCCGCTACATCACTAATTATATATATATGTGTGTGCGTGCGTGCGTGTGTGTGTGTGTGTGTGTGTGTGTGTGTGTGTGTGTGTGTGTGTGTGTACTATTTGATGGTGTTGGATGGATTAATAGATAACGTGCACTAATTACAAAAGTGGGAAAAAGCTTTGAAGTCAAAATTTATTAATTTTTTTATTAATTTCATCAGCCCAAATTCATCGTTCTCATACGTGTGTGTGTGTGTGTGTGTGTGTGTGTGTGTGTGTGAAAGGACAGCAAGCGTGTGGACCCCCACCAAATCAGTGGCTTTGATGGCTGTTCTCATGCAGTTAATTCCTCCCTTTTAAAAATGCAACATTCGAGCAATATATAGCCACTGATTTAGTGGGGGCCCATACGCTTGTTGTCCTTTCACACACACACACACACACACACACACAGGTATGAGAACGATGAATTTGGGCTGATGAAATTAATTAAAAAAATTCATAAATATTGACTTCAAAGCTTTTTCCACTTTTGTAATTGACGATTTTACGTTTGTTTCACGAATGAATAGTTCAACACCCTCCCCATCCACGGACAACTTGGTATAGCGAAATACACTTCTCGCACGCTCAAAATGTAGTTATTTTCAATGCATGTATTTGCGGTATGTGCCCTTCGAACACAATAGTCACAAAGTTTAAACGCGTCCATCTCAAAACTGGTTTGTCATGGGACTTCGCCCCTCGTACTTGCGACGCCTCATATATATAAAAGGGGCAATTTCAATTCCTAATTCTGAACTGATATATTTGACTGCAATTGGAGTTGGAATCGATACCAAGGATGAATATGGAATCAGTCGTAAAATAAAATTATTAAATTGTCAACTGTTCCAAAAAGTATTTTCTATCCTTGAGATATTCGTCAGTTAATGGAATTGGAGTTCAGCTTTGCCTCAGATTACTTTGCATAATGATGACACGTTTAAACATGTTTGAGACAAAAATACTAGAAGCACTCAATATATTTTGCCCCGCCCTTTTTTCTTAGCTAAATAATAGGCCATGGGGCTGAAATGTCTTTTAGGCCGTAAGTTTGAACTTTCTGCGCTTCACATAACTCGATTTTTCCAGTTTGAACCTCCCTTCCTTGTATAAAACCGCTTTTAAAAGCCCTTATATAAAAACCGATGGTTAACGCAGTTTCGAAAATGGCGTCTGACAGTGATGTGCGTCG
Source organism: Bathynomus jamesi (assembly GCA_023014485.1). Classification (NCBI taxonomy): domain Eukaryota; kingdom Metazoa; phylum Arthropoda; class Malacostraca; order Isopoda; family Cirolanidae; genus Bathynomus; species Bathynomus jamesi. Next base: position 133,548 of record JAJOZX010008177.1, on the reverse strand, counting down.
TAAACAGAGAGCTGTTATCCAGTTCTTAACCGCAGAGAAGGAAACAGTTGGAAATATTCACAAACGTCTACAAAACGTTTACGAAGATGCCGTTGTTGATCGAAACACAGTTGGACGCTGGTCTAAACGTGTGAGATCATCGGAGAAAGAAAGAGCCAGCCTCGATGATGAGCCACACAGCGGTCGCCAGGCATCATCTGTGACATCCCATACTGTGCCGTGCTAACAGCATTATTCGATCAAATCGGCGCGTTACATACAAGGAGCTAACACTGGAGCTAGGAATTAGTGAAAGACTAGCAAAAGATCGGCGCAACGCGCCGATTTTGCTAGATCTGCGGTGCTTGGACCTTCGATCCAAACCGAATTGTGGGCCTACGGCATATTTCATTTTGAATATCAATGGCCCTTTATCTGGATATCGTTCCCATTCCTCTCACGACTTAACCTAACCAATCGTCAAGGGCGTACAGATGACCTAACCTAGCATTGAATGAACATTATCGGGTATTCAATAATTTTACCACAGGTTTCGTAATGATCTTCATGACGTCATTTAATCTCACCTTGGGCCTCAGTAATTGGGGTGCCTGTGGCCCTCCAATTACTGGCGAACCAATTATTCGGTCAATAAAACTACAGAAAAGAACGCAGCCATGAAAATCTAAAACTTCACAAATCTTGATACGATGAACTCGGATGTGAAGCTCAAGATTTTCATGACTGCGTTCTTTTCTATAGTTTTATTGACCAAATAATTGAACAATTATTTGGTCAATAAAACTAGTCATGAAAATCTTAAGCTTCACAAATATTGACAATGTGAAGCTCAAGATTTTCATTGCTGCGTTCTTTTCTATAGTTTTATCGCGGTGCTGGGGGCCCTCGGGCCCAGTAATTGGTGGTGGTGGTGGTGGGGGGGGCTGGTCACACATATATTCGTTCATTACTCATCACCCCCATCACCATACGAAGTTTGGTCGAAATCGGTTCAGAAACGTAAAAGTTTTTCTGCGGACAGACAGGCAGACACATTTTTGCCAAATTATAATACCGTGTGACCACAAAAATTGTCCCTGTTTTTAATCGCTTATTACTCAGTCATTATTGCAGCTTCACAAATGAAATAAAAAGCATTCGAAAGAGAACATTTTATAGTTTTAATTTATTCTACATGTGTTCAAAGTGACGTCCCTGGACATTCTTACATTTCACACAACGGGAAAGGAAGTTATTATTACATTTTCCAAAACGCTGCATTCAATGGACTGTACACTCTCTACCACCGCTTGCTTTAATTCTTCGATAGAGGATGGCTCTTGCCTGAATACTTTGTCCTTGACAAATCCCCAGAGAAAAAAGTCCATAGGTGATAGATCGGGAGATCTTGCGGGCCAGGGAAACTGCGAGCGATGAGAAATGAATCTTTGTTCAAAAAATCTTGTTAAACATTCCAGTGATTGCCTAGTTGTGTGGGCTGTTGCTCCGTCTTGCTGAAACCACTTGTTACTGCAGTTTTCTTGTTCAAAAACAGTGTTCAGCATTTCTACATATCTTTCTGAAGTTACTGAAAGCGGTCTCCTTGTCTCTGGGTCCTCAAAAAAGTAAGGACCATAAACCTTGCTGCTACTCAAACCACACAGACAGTAACTTTTGGTGAATGCAGAGGTTTCTCCAAGTGTATATTTGGCTTGTTTTGTGACCAACACCGGTAATTCTGTCTGTTGATGAACCCATTGAGAAAGATGTGGCATTCATCACTGAATATTATGTCACTTAATCTTATCTGGTTTTGTTCAATTATTGTTTCAATGCGTTCACAAAACATCAAACGACGCTGGTAGCCTTGTTCGCTAAGCTGTTGCAAACACATAATTTTGAATGACTTCATTCTCAAATCCAACGTGATTATTTTCCGAATGCTCTCCCGTTTGATTCCTGTCACGGCTGATAGTCGTCTCACAGATTTCTTGTTGTCCGTTTCAAGCTGATTTGCGACTGAATCAATGTTTTCAGCGGTTCGCACACCTTTGCTGCGCCCAGAGTTGCCTTTATGCATGTTCTTGATTGAGCCGTGATGTTTCCATTTTGCGAAAATCCTGCGAATCGTTTTAGGATCTATGGTCCTTTGCTGATCGTATTGTTGTCTGAAAGACCGTTGGGTGGCAACTACCGAGTCATGTTTGATCATCTCTTCTGCGATGAAAACACGTTGCATGTCCGACAAATAACCCATGATTGTGGTGGATAAAACTGTCATTTTTTTATAAGTACTGATTTCGTATCCAGGATATCGAAAAAATTAAATAAAACTTTAAAATGTTCTCTTTCGAATGCTTTTTATTTCATTTGTGAAGCTGCAATAATGACTGAGTAATAAGCGATTAAAAACAGGGACAATTTTTGTGGTCACACGGTAGTAATGATGCCCGATTAGGTTAATTAAATGGCCGGTTAGGTCAACTGAATGCCCGATTAGATTAATTGAATGCCCGGGTACGTTAATTAAATGCCCGGTTAGGTTAATTGTACACCCTTGACGATTGGTTAGGTTAAGTCACGATATTTTCGTTAAAGCCAACGAAAATATCACGACTTAACCTAACCAATCGGCAAGGGCGTACGGATGACCTAATCTGGCATTCAATGAACCTAACCGGGTATTCAATAATAGCGGAGCGACCCGGCGTTGCCGGGTGGATGTTGAACGCTCTATATATATATATATATATATATATATATATATATATGCCAGGTTAGGTAAACTGAATGCCCGGTTAGGTTAATTGAATGCGCAGTTAGGTCAACAATGCCAGATTACGTTAATTAAATGGCCGGTTAGGTCAACTGAATGCCCGATTAGATTAATTGAATGCCCGGGTACGTTAATTGAATGCCCGGTTAGGTTAATTGTACACCCTTGACAATTGGTTAGGTTAAGTCATGAAATTTTCGTTAAAGCCAACGAAAATATCAAGACTTAACCTAACCAATCGTCAAGGGCGTACAGATGACCTAACCTGGCATTCAATGAACCTAACCGGGTATTCAATAATTTTACCACCGGTTTCGTAATGATCTTGATGACGTCATTTAATCTCACCTTGGGCCTCATTAATTGGGGTGCCTGTGGCCCTCCAATTACTGGCGAACCAATTATTCGGTCAATAAAACTACAGAAAAGAACGCAGCCATGAAAATCTAAAACTTCACAAATCTTGATACGATGTACTCGGATGTGAAGCTCAAGATTTTCATGACTGCGTTCTTTTCTATAGTTTTATTGACCAAATAATTGAACAATTATTTGGTCAATAAAACTATAGTCATGAAAATCTTAAGCTTCACAAATATTGACACAATGTGAAGCTCAAGATTTTCATTGCTGCGTTCTTTTCTATAGTTTTATCGCGGTGCTGGGGGCCCTCCGGCCCAGTAATTGGTGGTGGTGGTGGGGGGGGGGGCTGGTCACACATATATTTTCGTTCATTACTCATCAACCCCATCCACCATACGAAGTTTGGTCGAAATCGGTTCAGAAACGTAAAAGTTTTTTCTGCGGACAGACAGGCAGACACATTTTTGCTAAATCTATATGGGGTAATGGGGGATGGGTGGGGTAATGGGGAGGGGTGGGGGTAATGGGGAGTGGGTTAGCCCCCAAGTTGTATGAATGGGGGTGAGGAGGTTTTGGGAGATACCAGATTCAGAAATGTTGACACAATGTGAAGCTCAAAATTTTCACGGCTGGGTTCTTTTTTTGTAGTTTAGCCTGTCTAACCGTCAGCGAAGCGACGGGAACTGTACTAGTTATAATAGTAATGATGCCCGATTAGGTTAATTAAATGGCCGGTTAGGTCAACTGAATGCCCGATTAGATTAATTGAATGCCCGGGTACGTTAATTGAATGCCCGGTTAGGGTAATTGTACACCCTTGACGATTGGTTAGGTTAAGTCATGATATTTTCGTTAAAGCCAACGAAAATATCACGACTTAACCTAACCAATCGTCAAGGGCGTACAGATGACCTAACCTGGCATTCAATGAACCTAACCGGGTATTCAATAATTTCACCATAGGTTTCGTAATGATCTTGATGACGTCATTTAATGTTTTAAAATTAATTATGTAATTGCTATTTTCTTACTTACAGCGACAGGCATAATGATATTAGGATACCTAATAGAAATTTTGTAATATTTTAAAGTGGGGAAAATAAATAATTTTTTAAAAATGATCTTCAACTATAAAAGCGCATCTAATCAGATAACTTAATTAACGTATTTCTATGACAACTAAAAAATAGAATGATAAATCAATATTCTATCAAATTGTTTGTGTATACGTAAAATTATTTGTACAAAAGCCACAGTAATAAAACGCACAAAAGTCACGGTAAATAATTTCGAGTGTGGCTCGTTTAACTTTAAACTCGTGTTTATTTAAATTGCCCGTTTTAATTATGTAATTTTTTGTATTGAATCGATAAAGAAATCTTTTGTGAATCGAAAAATGTTAAAATTATAACAAATATCAAAATATTTTGTATAAAAAATCATTGAATTTTAAAAATATCAAAATATTTTGTATAAAAATCATTGAATTTTAAAAATGCATGTTTGTTTTTAGTTTTTTGCAAAAAGTTCTTTATGAATTTTAAAATATATACTTTTTTTAAATTGAATCGATAAATAAATCTTTTGTGAATCGAATGATATTAAATGTTTAGTAAATATTTACTTATTTTGTGCCAAAATTATGATTAAAAATGAAAAATTAAAAAAATGCGTGTCCAGGCATGGGAAGAACTGTACCCCTAAAAGGGTGGAAGGAATTATGTTAGGGAATTTTTTTTAGCATGGGCACTGCACAATAAAAAGACGCATTGAATGGTGAAAACCGCATTGTTCTACACCAATTGTAGCGACCTGTAGGTGTGCGCAAAAGACTGTTACATATATATATATATATATATATATATATATATATATATATATATATATATATATAGGGTGAACCAAATGTAGGTGGACAGTAAATGATAACGTTTATTTTGAGAATACATATTTAATATTTTGTATACTATAATACAAAATAAAATTTAAATAAATTTAGTTAAATATTTAATATAATAAAACACAAACACCATAGTTATAATATAATATAACACAAACCGTATTCAACCTACTGTCCACCTACTTTTGGTTCACCGTGTATATATATATATATATAAGGCTTCATTTCTGAAATAGTATATTAGACTAGCAAAAGATCGGCGCTACGCGCCGATTTTGCTAGATCTACGGTGCTTCGACCTTCGACCCAAACCGAATGTGGGCCTACGGCGTATTTTATTTTGAACATCAATAGCCCTTTATCTGGATATCGTTCCCATTCCTCTCACCTTGGGCCTCAGTAATTGGGTGCCTGTGGCCCTCCAATACTGGCGAAACCAATTATTCGGTCAATAAATTTATACTACAGAAAAGAACGCAGCCATGAAAATCTAAAACTTCACAAATCTTGATACGATGTACTCGGATGTGAAGCTCAAGATTTCATGACTGCGTTCTTTTCTATAGTTTTATTGACCAAATAATTGAACAATTATCTGGTCAATAAAACTATAGTCATGAAAATCTTAAGCTTCACAAATATTGACACAATGTGAAGCTCAAGATTTTCATTGCTGCGTTCTTTTCTATAGTTTTATCGCGGTGCTAGGGGCCCTCGGGCCCAGTAATTGGTGGTGGGGGGGGGCTGGTCACACATATATTTTCGTTCATTACTCATCACCCCCATCCACCATACGAAGTTTGGTCGAAATCGGTTCAGAAACGTAAAAGTTTTTCTGCGGACAGACAGGCAGACACTTTTTGCTAAATTATAATAGTAATGATGCCAGATTAGGTTAATTAAATGGCCGGTTAGGTCAACTGAATGCCCGATTAGATTAATTGAATGCCCGATTAGATTAATTGAATGCCCGGGTACGTTAATTGAATGCCCGGTTAGGTTAATTGTACACCCTTGACGATTGGTTCGGTTAATTCATGATATTTTCGTTAAAGCCAACGAAAATATCACGACTTAACCTAACTAATCGTCAAGGGCGTACAGATGACCTAACCTGGCATTCAATGAACCTAACCGGGTGTTCAATAATTTTACCACCGGTTTCGTAATGATCTTGATGACGTCATTTAATGTTTTAAAATTAATTATTTAATTGCTATTTTCTTACTTACAGCGACAGGCATAATGATATTACGATACCTAATAGAAATTTTGTCATATTTTAAAGTGGGGTAAATAAATAATTTTCTAAAAATGATCTTCAACTATAAAAGCGCATCTAATCAGATAACTTAATTAACGTATTTCTATGACAACTAAAAAATAGAATGATAAATCAATTCTTCTTCTTCTTCTTCTTCCGCAGCTTATTATCCCATCTTTACATGGGGTCGCTGTTTTGGTTCGTCTTTTCCACTCTCCTCTGTCGTATACCACGTCCTCCTCCAAGTCCTTCTCCCTGATGTCCGCCACCACACAGTCCCTCCCTCTCGTCTTCGGTCTTCCTCTTCTTCTCCGTCCCGGCAACTCCATCTCCAGCACTCTGCACCCCACATACTCCTCCTCTCTTCTCCTGACGTGTCCATACCACCTCAGCCTGGCCTCCTGCACCTTCTTAGATGCTTCCGCCACCTTCACTGTTCCTTTATATGCTCATTTCTGACCCTATCCCTCCTCGTCACTCCACACATTCATCTCAACATCTTCATTTCAGCCACATCAATTTTTCTTTCATTGCTCTTCTTCATTGGCACAGTCTCCATGCCATACAACATTGCCGGCCTCACCACTGTTTTGAATACCTTTCCCTTCAGTTTTACTGGGAACCTCTTATCACAGAGCACCCCTGATAAGTCTCTCCAGTTCTTCCACCCCGACTGTATTCTACAGTTTATCTCTCTCTCTCTGCTCCCCCCTCTGCATCCACTGTTGACCCCAAGTATTTAAAATACTCCACCGTCTTAACACGCTCTCCACTCAGTGTCACTTCCCCTCCTCGGTCCTGCTGCACATCACATCTCATATATTCGGTCAATGTCCTATCAAATTGTTTGTGTATACGTAAAATTATTTGTACAAAAGCCACAGTAATAAAACGCACAAAGCCACGGTAAATAATTTCGAGTGTGGCTCGTTTAACTTTAAACTCGTGTTTATTTAAATTGCCCGTTTTAATTATGTAATTTTTTGTATTGAATCGATAAAGAAATCTTTTGTGAATAGAAAAATGTTAAAATTATAACAAATATGAAAATATTTTGTATAAAAATCATTGAATTTTAAAAATGCATGTTTGTTTTTAGTTTTTTGCAAAAAGTTCTTTATGAATTTTAAAAATATATACTTTTTTTAAATTGAATCGATAAATAAATCTTTTGTGAATCGAATGATAATATTAAATGTTTAGTAAATATTGACTTATTTTGTGCCAAAATTATGATTAAAAATGAAAAATTAAAAAAATGCGTGTGCAGGCATGGGAAGAACTGTACCCCTAAAAGGGGGGGAAGGAATTATGTTAGGGAATTTTTTTTAGAATGGGCACTGCACAATAAAAAGACGCATCGAATGGTGAAAACCGCATTGTTCTACACCTGTAGGTGTGCGCAAAATTTTTTTTACATATATATCTATATATATATACGGTATATATATATATATATATATATATATAAGGCTTAATTTCTGAAATAGTATATTAGACTAGCAAAAGGTCGGCGCTACGCGCCGATTTTGCTAGATGTGCGGTGCTTCGGCTGAATTGTGGGCCTACGACGTATTTTATTTTGAACATCAGTAGCCCTTTATCTGGATATCATTCCTATTCCTCTCACCTTGGGCATCAGTAATTGGGGTGCCTGCGGCCTTCCAGTTACTGGCAAACCAATTATTCATTCAATAAAACTACAAAAAAGAACGCAGCCATGAAAATCAAAGCTTCACAAATCTTAATACAATGAGCTCGGATTTCAAGCCTAAGATTTTCATGACTGCGTTCATTTCTATAGTTTTATGGCCCGCCAAATCATAGTTTTCATTGTTTCGAGTGCATCAATAATATTGTTATAGTGTTCCATTAGTTGTGATAGGCATGATCTTCCTGACCGGAATCGATGTTGGTTATCATTTTTTTTCTGAGTTTTCCCCATTAACCCCACCCCCTCCTCCATTACCCCACCCCTCTCCCCCAATACCCCCCCCCCACCCCCTCTCCCCATTTACCCACCAATTTTTTTTTCTGAGTTTCCCCATTAACCCCCCTCCCCCATTACCCCCCATTTTGTGGTTACATATATATCGCATCTATTTTTCTGAGTTTCCCCATACAAACCTCACCCCTCCCCCATTACCCACCCCTCCCCCATTTTGTGCCAAAATTATGATTAAAAATGAAGAAATTGGAAGAACTGTACCCCTAAAAGGGGGGGCAGGATTTATGTTCGGGAATTTTTTTTAGCATGGGCACTGCACAATAAAAAGACGCATCGAATGGTGGAAACCGCATTGTTCTACACCAATTGTAGCGACCTGCAGGTGTGCGCAAAAAACTGTTAGATATATATATAATATAATATATATATATATATATATATATAAGGCTTCATTTCTGAAATAGTATATTAGACTAGCAAAAGGTCGGCTACACGCCGATTTTGCTAGATCTACGGTGCTTCGGCTGAATTGTGGCCTACGGCGTTTTATTTTGAACATCAGTAGCCCTTTATCTGGATATCATTCCTATTCCTCTCACCTTGGGCATCAGTAATTGGGGTGCCTGCGGCCTTCCAGTTACTGGCAAACCAATTATTCATTCAATAAAACTACAAAAAAGAACGCAGCCATGAAAATCTAAAGCTTCACAAATCTTAATACAATGAGCTCGGATTTCAAGCCTAAGATTTCATGACTGCGTCTCATTTCTATAGTTTTATGGCCCGCCAAATCATAGTTTTCATTGTTTCGAGTGCATCAATAATATTGTATAGTGTTCCATTAGTTGTGATAGGCATGATCTTCCTGACCGGAATCGATTGGTTATCATTTTTTTTCTGAGTTTCCCCATTAACCCCACCCCCTCCTCCATTACCCCACCCCTCTCCCCCAATACCCCCTCCCCCACCCCTCTCCCCATTTACCCCACCAATTTTTTTTTTCTGAGTTTCCCCATTAACCCCCCCTCCCCCATTACCCCCCCCATTTTTGGTTACATATATATCGCATCTATTTTCTGAGTTTCCCCATTAACCCACCCCTCCCCATTACCCCACCCTCCCCCCATTTTGTGCCAAAATTATGATTAAAAATGAAGAAATTGGAAGAACTGTACCCTAAAAGGGGGGGCAGGATTTATGTTCGGGAATTTTTTTTTAGCATGGGCACTGCACAATAAAAAGACGCATCGAATGGTGGAAACCGCATTGTTCTACACCAATTGTAGCGACCTGCAGGTGTGCGCAAAAAAAACTGTTAGATATATATATATATATATATATATATATATATAAGCTTCATTTCTGAAATAGTATATTAGACTAGCAAAAGGTCGGCTACGCCGATTTTGCTAGATCTACGGTGCTTCGGCTGAATTGTGGGCCTACGGCGTATTTTATTTGAACATCAGTAGCCCTTTATCTAGATATCATTCCTATTCCTCTCACCTTGGGCCTCAGTAATTGGGGTGCCTGCGGCCTTCCAGTTACTGGCAAACCAATTATTCATTCAATAAAACTACAGAAAAGAACGCAGCCATGAAAATCTAAAGCTTCACAAATCTTAATACAATGAGCTCGGATTTGAAGCCTAAGATTTTCATGACTGCGTTCATTTCTATAGTTTTATTGACTAAATAACTGAACCGACAGTAATTGGGGGCCCTGCGGCCCGCCAAATCATAGTTTTCATTGTTTCGAGTGCATCAATAACACTGGTATGCATATGAAATTTTTTTGTCTGCTGTGAGGGTTTTTTCAACTCATATTATATAACCCGACCATGCTGAATTCGAAAATGACATTGGTTTTCCTCAATCAGGTCAGGTTTTTTTTCTATTGGCCATTTATTATAAGTCCAATTTTATCCCCAAATTTATTGATTTTTTTAGCTTAAACACTGTAGATACGAGTAATATTATAAGAACACTCGTGAAAAATGAAAACATTGTGTGAATAAATACTTTTATTCATACAATGAATATGGAAAAAAGTTTATTGAGGAAGGAATGAAGTTTTTTTGGCTTTCCGTCTGTGTTTTTCTTCGGGCACGTCTCGCTTCAAACACCAGCAATAGTCCGCCAGCATATTGATATCCCAGTTTCCCTGGTACCTCTCTTCCATTATTTTGATATCTTGGTGAAATCGTTCACCCTGTTCCTCACTATAATCCCCGCAATTTTCAGGAAAATAGTCCAAGTGGGACCACAAAAAGTGCATTTTTATGGACATGCGCGACCCATGAGCTTTGAAAGCTTCCATCAAGTTTTCGACAACGGACTCGTATTCTGGACTTCTACGCTTGACAAGAAAATCAATGACAACTGATTTGAATGCCTGCCAGGCATCTTCTCAGTTGGAGTCATTGCGTTTTCGAACTGAGTATCCTTGATCAAAGTTCGAATTTGAGGACCATCAAAAACCCCAGCATTTAGTTTAGCATCAGATATATGAGGAAATTTACTCTCGAGATATCGGAATGCTGAACCCTCCTTATTCATTGATTTGATGAAATTTTTCATCAAGCCAGCTTAATATGAAGTGGTGGGAGCAAAATTTTTGTTGGTGGTACAAGGGGCACTGAAACGACATTATGCGACCCAGGTTCAAAATTCTCTCTGGATGCCCATTCACGCTGTGCATAGTGCTTCTCATCCGCTCGGCTATCCCATTTGCAGAGGAAACATGGGTATTTCGTGTATCCCCCTTGCATTCCCAATACAAATGCCACAATCTGAAAAAAAATGAAAATATTTAAAGAATTTAGAGAATTTGTTCTATCAGATAAAAAAATCTATGCATTGGACTGTATCACTTCTGTGGGGAAGTTAAGTGTTCTTATACGCTCTCAAATAACCTTTGGAAAAACAACATAGTCAATAGCAATAGTTTACTTATGATATTAGTATTACCTTCAAATCTCCACAGATCCTCCAGTTATGTTGGTCGTATACGAGAGCATCCAGTAAAATTTTCATGTTATCGTAGCTCTCAGTAAGTTGTACGGAATGTGCTACAGGGACTGATGCAACCCTATTCCCAATGTTGAGAAGTACTGCTTTCAAACTTCGTTTAGACGAGTCTATAAATAGCTTCCATTCTGATGCGTTATATGGCAGGCCCAAGGATTCGATTAGCCCCTCAACATTGCAGCAGTACACTAAGGAAGAGGTATTTTCGTGCACTGCAAAAAACTTGCGGAATTCTTCCTTCGTTTCCTATACCAGGAGAATGTTGTTCCCGGAGCCAGCAAGTTGTCCTCTCGAAGTCGTGAGCCCAAGATCTCGGCAGCTAATTTGGAAAGTCCTAAATCCCTGGTAAGATCATTAAGTTTGGCCTGGTTGAGAGGCCTCGGCTCATTTGAAGCGGTATTTTGAGGTATATACGACTGGGACTGGTCACTGGCATTGGTCATTGATTCATCATCAGAATCATCGAAGTCCAGGGTTTGAGGTGGGTCGGGTATTGGAATTCCAGGACCATGGGGTACAGGTCTCATAGCAGAAGGAATGTCAGGGTATACAACAATGTGTTTATTCTTCTTGTTAACTCCTGAAAATAGAAACACAGAAACATGGATATAAAACTTGCATATGAAATAGAAGAAGCATTCAGACAGTGGCGGCTCGTGAGGGAAGGCTGCGGTCTGTAAGATATGAAATAGGTCGATGGAGTCCCGAAGGGGACAATATGAATGAAAAAGAAAGAAAATATACAATCACTGTATATGTAAATGTAACTTGTATAACAATATGTATGTGTAAATGTATTTTCTATAACAATATGTATATGTAAATGTATGATTACCATTATGGTGAATATTATGCTATATATGGTGAATATTACATTATGGTGAATATTATGTCAAGTTTCATACGAAGATTTCAAAATATTTAAGAAAAATAAATTTATAAGCCCACCTTGGAGGTTTGTCATGCAGAAATAGCAATCTGTCACGTGATCCTTTCCTTCTCTCCAAATCATGGGAATTCCAAAAGGCAAAGATTTCGCTCTGCCTTTGCTCCATCTTCTCAAATTTTCAATGCACGTCTTGCAGCACATATGAGGGGCGAAATTTTTGTCCTGGTCCCGTAGCTTAATTCCAAAGTATGCTCTGTACATTGTCTTCACAAATTTAGTGATTTGGGACTGGCTATTTGGCATGGTAACCGTCCCACATATGTAGCAGAATCTATTGGGATCATTTTTACACGCTCTATTCATTATGAAATATTTTATCTATATGCATGAAAAGTAAAAAAAGATATTATACAAGTGAAACAAGTGATGATAGATGTTACTGTTCCAATTCCGCTTTGACAAAATCACGAAAAATTCTATTTTACTTATGAGGCCATAGCCGGATAACCTGAGCTGATTGAGAAAAACGGATTGCAGATTCGAAATCAGCAGGAACAACTCTATAAGAATCACTTACAAAACCCTTGACAGCAAAATTGATGCATACCAGTGTAATTAATACTTAACACCCAGGAATGTCAGTCTGTCTGTGACGCTCGAAAAGAGAAGAAGATTCTTGATACTATATTGGGCGATATTTGTATTTTAATGCATTAGAAAAAGGCGTAATAAATTCTACTTTTAATTATAATTTAAAAAGTGTAAAAAAATATTTGCTTTTGCGTTCAGCTTTGAGCCGAAATTTATTCTGCGGCCTAAGTTCAACAATTTACCAAATGAGTTCTTTTTATGCACTTTCATACTGATGCTGCAACCATTACAGACTAAACCCCTCCCCATCACCCCCACCCCCTCCCCATTACCCCAACCCCCTCCCCATTACCCCACCCCTCTCCAATTACCCCACCCCTCCCCATTACCCCACCCCTCCCCCATTACTAAGGTCAACTGAATGCCCCCAAAATTAATCTGCGGCGAAGTTCAAAATTTACCAAATGAGTTCTTTTTATGCACTTTCATACTGGTGCTGCAACCATTACAGACTAAATATTCTTACGGCTCCCCAATTAATGAGGCCAAAGGCCCCAGCACCACGGGCATAGCTAATGGGCCCGTAGGGCCCACTTTAGCCAGTATTGTTATAGTGTTCCATTAGTTGTGATAAGCATGATCTTCCTGACCGGAATCGATGTTGGTTATCATTTTTTTTTTCTGAGTTTCCCCATTAACCCCACCCCCTCCCCCATTACCCCACCCCTCTCCCCCAATACCCCCCCCCATACCCCTCTCCCACCCCTCTCCCCCATTTACCCCACTAATTTTTTTTCTGAGTTTCCCCATTAACCCCACCCCCTCCCTCATTACCCAACCCTCTCCCCCAATACCCCCTCCCCCACCCCTCTCACCCATTTACCCCCACCCTTCCCCATTACCCCCAAGGGGGGAAGGGGCTGGCATCTTGCAAAGGATTTACTTTAATTTTTTTTGAAGGGGGGCTGGCACCTTGCAAAGGATTTACTTTAATTTTTTTTGTTACATATATATATCGCACCTATTTTCTGAGTTTCCCCATTAACCCCACCCCCTCCCCCATTACCCCACCCCCCCCCATTTTGTGCAAAATTATGATTAAAAATAAAGAAATGGGAAGAACTGTACCCCTAAAAGGGGTGAGCAGGATTTATGTTAGGGAATTTTTTTTTAGCATGGGCACTGCGCAATAAAAAGACGCATCGAATGGTGAAAACCGCATTGTTCTACACCAATTGTAGCGACCTGTAGGTGTGCGCAAAAAACTGTTACATATATATATATACTGTATAAGGCTTCATTTCTGAAATAGTATATTAGATGTTTGGTAAATATTGACTTATTTTGTGCCAAAATTATGATTAAAAATGAAAAATTAAAAAATGCGTGTACAGGCATGGGAAGAACTGTACCCCTAAAAGGGGGGGGTAGGAATTATGTTAGGGAATTTTTTTTAGCATGGGCACTGCACAATAAAAAGACGCATCGAATGGTGAAAACCGCATTGTTCTACACCAATTGTAGCGACCTGTAGGTGTGCGCAAAAAAACTGTTACATATATATATCTATATATATATATAATATATATAAGGCTTCATTTCTGAAATAGCATATTAGACAATATATTTTGCCCCGCCCTTTTTTCTTAGCTAAATAATAGGCCGTGGGGCTGAAATGTCTTTTAGGCCGTAAGTTTGAACTTTCTGCGCGATTTTTCCAGTTTGAGCCTCCCTTCCTTGTATAAAACCGCTTTTAAACGCCCTTATATAAAACCGATGGTTAACGCAGTTTCGAAAATGGCGTCTGACAGTGATGTGCGTCGTAAACAGAGAGCTGTTATCCATTTCTTAACCGCAGAGAAGGAAACAGTTGGAAATATTCACAAACGTCTACAAAACGTTTACGGAGATGCTGTTGTTGATCGAAACACAGTTGGACGCTGGTCTAAACGTGTGAGATCATCGGAAAAAGGAAGAGCCAGCCTTGATGATGAGCCACACAGCGGTCGCCAGGCATCATCTGTGACATCCCATACTGTGCCGTGCTGACAGCATTATTCGATCAAATCGGCGCGTTACATACAAGGAGCTAACACTGGAGCTAGGAATTAGTGAAAGAAGTGTGAATATGATAATTCAGCAACTGGGATACTCAAAAGTGTGTTCAGGGTTTGTTCCTCGCCAACTGACTGAAGGTCACAAAGCCCAAAGAAAAGAAATTAATTCTGAGTCGTTGGTTCGATACGAGACAGAAGGGGATAACTTCCTTTCACGAATTGTGACTGGGGATGAAACTTCGGTACACCACTTTGAACCTGAAACAAAACGCCAATCCATGGAGTGGCATCACACAGACTCCCCACGCAAAAAAAAGTTCAAAGTGGCTCCCTCTTCAGGAAACGTTATGGCCACCATCTTCTGGGACATGAAAGGGGTGATTCTGGTGGACATCATGAAGGAAGGACAAACAATCAACTCAGAGGCATATATTGCTACCATACAGAGACTCCACATACGTATAAAGCGAGTTCGACCGTAGAGAAAACTGGTAGACGTCCTTCTTTTGCACGATAACGCAAGACCACACAATAGTTTGCAAACAAGAGAGGCCATCACAAAAATGCACTTGACTGTGTTACCCCACCCTCCATACAGCCCGGATCTGACACCTTCAGACTTCCATTTGTTTGGGGCAATGAAGGATGCTATTCGTGGAAGAAAGTTTCAGAGTGACGATGAGGTTGTTGAGGAAGTTAAGAGGTGGGTCCAGCGGAACCCAACGGACTTTTACCAGCAAGGAATAAAGGCCCTTGTTTCGAGGTGGCGGAAAGCCGTAGAAAAGGATGGAGACTATGCGGAAAAATAAAAACTTGTATAAAAGGTATGTAACTACTTGTGTACAAAATTTCTGGAACGTACAAGGAAACTTGGAAATTAAAAAAAGGTGGGGCAAAATATATCGAGTGGCCCTCGTACTTCCGAAAGAACATCGGTTTTATTTCAGTTAAAGAACATAAAATTCAACAGTTTCCGATATTATTACTAAATATTTTTATGTGATTACAATCATCACAAACTAAAAGTTTATTTTCAGCTTAAAACAAGCAATAAATCATCCAGTAATTTATGCTGGCAGCATCCGTATCTTAGTGGTTAACACCGTTTCTCTATATAACCGAAGTGAAGACACTCGGGTCGAGGGTTTAATCCCGATAATAGAGCACTAGTTGGTACCTTTACATCGAATGCGAATGGGAGTGACATTATTTCTGAAATAAAGGGACCCTTTTCTCAAATCTAGATTTCTCGCTTCGTGTAATTTCACTTGCAGACCATGAATGGAATTAGGGAGAGTTGGGTCGGAACAACCTGTGTCCGACCCCTCTGCAACATCTCACCGCATTAGTTGATCTCAGCGCTGTGCCAGTTTCTGGCCCTCCTGACCAATTTAGTATTATCATCCAGAAGTGCCATAGACTAGCACAGCGTCCAGGATTAGTAAAGACCTTAAATATAATTTGTTCTACATCCTAAATATTTTGTATGTACAGTTTTGAACCACGTAAAATACTAGTATAGATTTACAGAATTTATCTACTCCGTAGATTTTTTTCTATGGTGTTCTTCAGATTTTCTACCGGGTGATCCATTTAAAACCGTACCCAAATTAAGAACATATTTTTAATTTGGGTACGGTTTTAAGTGGATCACCCTATACAAGTATTAGGCAAGAGCCAGCTCTACTCTTTGCAGTTAATCTCACCATACTTATATTAGTACTTGCTTGAACCTTTAGAGTAACTGACCTATTGCATTTTTATATCTTATGTGAAACCTCCTTACTCCCTACTTTTAGTTAATCTTAGGCTGAGGATACCAGCCTGAACGAATCCAAGCCGGTACCTATCTTTTATTATCATATATACCCTGCTAGCTTCCCTTCCAGGTTGAAGTTACGAGTAAATTAGAGAAAATGTACAGCAATAAATCAATTTCATTTTGAATTTTTTAAAATCTTAAAATTTACGTGGAAAGTGAAGATGTTACATACAAAATAATTAATAATGATAATGATAATGATGATATGATGATGATAAGTTTTATTGGCAGGATATTAATCAATAAATAATAATTAGTCCACTATTATACATTTTGCTTATTTTTTGCTTTAAATATTTATTGCTAACTTAAAACTAAAAATATTAAACATTTTTATTTTCAGATACTTCAAATTTTTTTATTTGTAAAAATATATAATCGAATTTATTTACAGAATTCGAACTGGAATTGGAATCAATTCCAAATAGAATGGCGGTTGAAATTGAAGATATTTTGTTTGGAATCGGGAATAGAACTGATTCCAAAAGGGTTGAGACTACTCACCTCATATATATATATATATATATATATATATGAGTGTTCTGAAAAAAAATATTTCACCGAAACTAATACTGTAGCATATGTCGTCAACTGATGAGGTTGGATGAGAAAAAAGTCAGGTAAAGTTTTAGTCAGATTAGTTTATAGTAAGGGACTGCACAATGCGCATGGCAGATCAAAATTGTCCTTTTCTGCCAGTTGACGATAATGGACCTATGACACATGGAATATTATTTTATACATGAAAGAATGCAAATAAAGTACCCGTTAGAACTTGTGGTGGCAACACTTCTTTGCCGGGCACCGGTATGACTTACAGACTACCCGGCGGCACCCGCAGTTGACTTTCAGACACGAATGAGAGTTGTATGTCTCAAAGGTTCGTACCCGCACCAACCGCACGTTGTAGGACTTTTCTGTCTCACAATTAATGCTTCTGACCCTTCATTGATCTTACGCTAATGGCTACGCTGGAGGATTTCAGAAGTGGACCAAGTAGTCTCTCAGGCTACATCAAAAAAGCTGGCTGCCTACCTCTGGTATATGAGCGAAGACTTGACGTCATTGGCATTGTCTTCTGATAAAATCAATACACAAGAGAAAAGAGTGATGATTCAAGCGTTTAAGAAGCTACCTAGAAGAAAGCCTTGCAGAGCATAGAATGTAAAACAACTAGCGTATACAAAGACAAAATGATGGCGGACTTTATTACGACTAGATCATTGAACTTCTTCAACTTCAAGGCCTTAAAATTAGATAAAAGTTTCATAAACCCAGACCCTGATACAAGGAGTGAGCAGGCAACATATGTACATAAATGCGAAAGATTAAGTGCACTTCCTAAAAGTTGTTACCGATTGTGCTGAGAGGGCGGTTAAACTTGTTACGGACTTCAATGATACAATCACAGCCAGAGGAACGACGCCAATTTCTTTTTCATATTGTGTAATTTCATGGCAACAAAATTTCTAATCCCCAAAAATTCAACTTTCTGTAGTGATATTTTTATTGCAAGTTTGTTCTGAACTTCTGAATGTATTTGATCTGGAACTCAAATCCTTTTTTTTTCCAGTCCTCTCGCAGTGCCTAAACAAACATCAAGTGGATAAAATTTTTACTTGTTATTTGTTTTGTCAATATCATCAAATACAGTAAAACCGTATGTGAATTCAAATTCACATTTTATTTTTTCCCTATTCTAATTCAGAACACTCTAATATATATATATATATATATTAGTGATGTAGGTCACATCCGCATCCGCATCCGCATCCGCGGAACATCCGCACATTTTCTCGCATCCGCGTCCGCATCCGCACTTTGGACTGCGGATGTCGTGCGGATGTGGACCGTTGAGATAAAACGTCATTAATAAGCGGAAATTATCAATTCTACTATAATAATAGAACTAGTTCATTGTGCGCAAAAGTGATGCAAGCGACAAGACGAGAGGCTGTTCTTGTATGAAGTTACTCTCTTGCAACCTACTTAGATCCACGTTACAAAGCTAAGTTATTTTCACCTAGTACATTAGAACGAGTTAAATCATCACTTGGCAAAGCAGTTGAAGAGCTTCAATCTCTTGAATCTGTCGCTTCGCCACCCACCAAAAGAATAAAAGTTTCAGTGACAGAACCAACACCTTCAACAAGCAAATCTATCACAGAATCTGTCTCTCAGTTTCTTGAGTCAAGCAGCAATGACGAGACCTACGCGATGTCAAAAGATGTAGTAAAAATGATCGAGAGCTATCACCAAGAAAACGCCTGGCTGCATGTGACAATCCTATTAGTTGGTGGAAAAATACGCAGATATCTATCCATACTTGAGTAAACTTGCAAGGAAACATTTAGCCTGTCCTCCAACAAACGTACCAAGCGAGAGATTATTTAGCAGTGCTGGATTAATATATGATGAAAGAGAAACAGACTGGCAGCAGAAAGGCAGAAAAATTAATGTTCCTTAAGCATAACCTTCCTATAATTAAGTTTGAACATTAAACGATGAACATCTTAGTTTACTTTATTTTAATTACTCATTTATAAATATGCCTAATAAAACTTTAAACTTAATATAAAGTTATCAAGCTAATTAAAGATCTCTTTCTATAAGGGTGGAGGTTGGGAAAGAGGTCGGTGGGGTGCATTTGAGTTGGGTTCACGTCCCGCATCCTGGTAACACAATTATGGTTTCTAATTGTGGCTGAAACTCAACAAAATATAACGAATTTATTTGCAGACGAATTCACTAATTGATTTCTATATTAGTTAGATGCCTGATATTATTTTATATGTTCAGAGAAAAGTACAGCAATTATTGTACAATTAATCAATTATACTACATTATAGCTACAGCTCTCTCTATATAATAACTTATTATATACGTTAAACACAACAAATCTCGAATATATCCTAAAAATAACGAAAATGTAGACATCCGCATCCGCATCCGCGGATGTTGAAATCAAACATCCTCATCCGCATCCGCATCCGCGGATGTGAAAAAAATGACATCCGTTACATCACTAATATATATATATATATATATATATATGTGATACACACAGACAGTGCATGGAACAAGGAACTCTTCTGGGATAATTAAATCCACTATAGTCCGATAAACAATGGTAAATGACAAATACCATAGTTTTTCTTTTTCAAGATGCTAGCCGGACGCGGGCAACGGGTCACTCGCAAGAGGTCCCATAAATATAGCTTCCCTCACCAGCTATCTGCAAAGCAGACAGGATCCAGCTTTGGGACATGGATCTAGGGTTTAAAGCAGCCTAGCCCTGCTACATTTAGAACCTCAATATAAGCAAAAGACTCGCTGCCTTCACGTCACCCTTTTTCTTTTATGTATTCAATCTGACGTGAAGGCAGCGAGTCTTTTGCTTATATTGAGGTTCTAAATGTAGCAGGGCTAGGCTGCTTTAAACCTAGATCCATGTCCCAAAGCTGGATCCTCTCTGCTTTGCAGATAGCTGGTGAGGGAAGCTATATTTATGGGACCTCTTGCGAGTGACCCGTTGCCCGCGTCCGGCTAGCATCATGAAAAAGAAAAACTATGGTATTTGTCATTTACCATTGCTTATTCGGACTATAGTGGATTTAATTATCCCAGAAGAGTTCCTTGTTCCATGCACTGTCTGTGTGTATCATAAAAAACTCAGGGGACCATTCTGAGTTCATTCCCATATATATATATATATATATATATAATGTGCCGCGGTGGTGTAGTAGTTAGCATCGCTAACTACGCATCCATCGGACCCGGGTTCGATTCCCGGTGGGTGACAGCAGGCGGCGCGCAGCTACCTAGCTGTTCATCTGTTCATAAAAATTGGTTGATAGATGAATGGGTACCTTGGATAGCCTACTGATTACGACGCTGGCCTGCTGATCTGGAGCTCGTAAGATCGAGTTCGGATTCCATGTTAAGCTGTAGGTTTAAGTTGGAGAAACAAGCTTGACCTTCGTTAAATAAACAATTCGGGGGGAAGCAGAACCAAAGTTTATTTATATATATATATATATATATATAATATATATATATATATATATATGATTAAAACGAAGACGTAGAGCAAAGAAGTCATTATAGTTGGCTGCAGCCGACGTTTCGGGCAACTCTACCCATTTTCAAGGCCTAATAAATAAAGCTAAAATTAATACATGACCAAAATATATGAATGTCAAGAACTAAAACTAATTTAAAGTACAAAAATTAAAACTGTTCAAGAATAAAAATTAAAATTACAAAGCAGAAAACAGGCATAAGCTAAAATGAAATAAAAAATAAAAATTACATAAATAACAAAAATATACGAATGCTAAAAATAAAACAAAACTAAAAACATTCAAACGTAAAATAGTTAAAAAACTTTACTAATAAAAGTTAAATTAAGTTAAATTCTTAGGAACGTC